>JADLZL010003027.1:0-147993 GCA_015844335.1 Chrysopogon serrulatus | reverse complement strand
CAGTCGTCGTTCTATTGCGCGGGTGGCGGCTTCGCAACTCATCAATCTCTATATATCAGCGCCAGGGGCCAAGCCAGGACCATAAAGGACGACGACGATCTGAACTAGGAGCAAAGGGGATCAAGAAGGAGCGCGCGATAGATGGCTTCACATACCTCATCTTCCATGATAGGTACGGTGGTGAGTAAAACTAATAATAATCTGATTATATATTATCTTTTTCAGTACGTCTTGCACAACAACATACACTTTGGCCTGTCATGGTGGTTCTGGCCTAGAAGCGTTGGACGCAAGGGGGCAAGATCCAGATGATCGAGATAGCGCTAGACTGGGAGTGACGTGAAGATAGGAGACAGGACGTCGACACAGACGTTGAAGGCATGCATGACCCAAAGCAAAAGCCACCGGCTGAGCTGTGGGTGAAGGCGTGCAATTACATGTATCATACGTGTATGCATCCATATTGACGAACAACGCACATATGCCTGACATGCATGCATATACCCCTTCACGTCTAAGCGAGCATGCCATTCATGCATCCATACTCGGGCAAATACGTGCAAGACGGGCATACGTACACGCAAGGCAAGATCTCAGCACTATTAAAGGTGTGGCCACCTTGCTAGATCCCATAGTTACAATTTAATTTCTCTCTTAGGATGTACTAAAATTTGGCCATCCCATAATTGCAATTTATTTTGTGTTATCTGAGAATTTACTTTATATTGTTTTTGTGTGGTCAATAAAACTTTATGTGAGATTGCACCAAGTCTCGATATAAATCCTTATTGTTGATTTTGAATTATAGCTTTTAAATTTAATAATAACTTCACTAGATTACTTCGATTTTACCTGTTACGATGCTGAAAAATTAGGGGCCGTGATCCACTATATAATTGTGTTTGCAAAAAAAAAAAAAAATCCTATATGGAAAAACTCAAACCTACAGAATTATAAAAATATAAGCTAACTCATTCCATAAAATTTCCTTTTATAAATTATCCACCTCTCTCATTACGAAGAATATATCCCTAAGTTTTCATTAAAATTAAGCAGCACTATGAAAAGATAATATAATATATACCTATATAATTTGTAAAGTAAACTATTATTCATCCCAACTGTTACAAAAAACTAATAAAAAATCTCATCTATATGTAATTGCTAATACATGCTATTATTTAAAATAATACAACATCCATAGTACAATATATGCACAAAGTTATTTGAAATAACAATATATATGCACAAAGTTATATGAAATAAATAGTTCCGCCAATATTAAATTCAAACTAGACACAAAGTTATGTTCCATATAGTATTGATACTTGCACATTATTACATTATATTAATACTCATGATAATAAATTTGGAAATTGTTATCTCAAAAATTTAAACAATTTTATTGGGACATTATAACACATAAATATTAGTAATTGAATTCCAAGGTGTAATACACTCAACAGGGAGGGTGGATTGGCTAGTAAATCAATATTTCCAATTAATAATGCAAGGCTTGATGAGCCGGGAAGATCGATTCAGATGTACGGTCCTGCTGGCTAGATCGAGCTGTTGTAAATTTACGTACGCCGCCACCTTAGAATTTAGAAACCTACCCGGCCGGAGGGAGCATGCATTATATATATTGATAAATTATACATAATAATGCTGTATAATATCACTACATAATATAAATCGGCTGATAAGCTAAAACGGCTAATGTTTTGTGAGAGAAAAACACTGATGCAACACGGCTGATAAGCTGAAACGAACAAGATCTTTCGTACGCGCATAGAGAGATGGAATTATATGCAAGCAAATTAAAGCATCACGCATGCACCACGAACACTAACTATTTGCAAACTAATTAAAAGTGTGCACACCGTACCTTTAATTTCTCCTCCGGATCGTCGTTAATTGTCAAGATGGAGATGATGGAGAGCAAGCGATCGAGTGGGTTGGTCGTCGCTCGATCGCATCGCAATCGCATGGAGATCATTATATCATAGCACAGACGACGATGCTTCGACGATGCTTAATTGGCCACCAACGGATCAAGAACAATGAAGCCGATGGAATAATGAACCATCCATCCAAGGACGACCAAGGCAATCCAAGGAAGGCAGACAGCGGCGTCACGCTGGTCGTTACTTCTCGGGTGGCTGGCTGGTCAAAGTGGGAGCCTGGGAGGGTGCTTTGCTTCATTAGTTAGTTCTTTTTCCCCGGCTTGTCTTTTTTCCATTTTTTTTTTTTCTTCCATTCCAAAGCCTGGCATGCATGGCATGCATGAGGCAACTTTTGCCTTTTTTTTTTTTTTTTTTTTTTTTCTGAACATATATTTGCTGATTCCCATCTGTTGCCACTCTTTTCTTTTCTCCTTTGTTTAAACACTAAAGAGGTAGATGATCATATATATACACTCCTAGTTTATTTCTCAGTAGCTAGCCATGTGCCCATGCATTACGACTGGAGTTTATAGTTTTGTAAACACGTCATACAGTTATATATGTTTTCAAACATCAATTGTTCTACAGTAAGTTCATAGTATATTCTGCATTAATTTGCCATGGTACAGATACATTATTGAAACAATGCTGCAAGAAGTAGTAGTACTATAATCTCAGTCTAAAGCAACTTCACGCTTCGTTCATCATTGTGTGGATTGCTAGATAGGCTTCGAACCTTTGCTTGTTTTCAACTTCTTTCGTTGTCTGCTTCTTCTGATCTTATCATGGAGAGCAATGTCTCGACGCCACCTACAATTACTGTACTACCTACAATCCTTATTTTAAAATATACAAAATAAGAGCTAATAAAGGGTAAAAAAAAAGCACAAGAGTTTCAACTTAAGGACAAAATAAAAAATCTGTACCAGACAACAAACATGAAATCTAAATTTAAATTCATGACTTTATAAGATATGTGATGCACCAAAGACCACCATTGTTAATAGCATGATTTGAAACTTATTGCATATTTAATATATACAGAGGTGCCATGCTAAGGAAAAAAAAAAATATATGAATATGGATGAAAGGCATATAGATCTGTCGATCCCCTTGTAAAAAGTAATTAATAAATTTATGATAATTGGATGCAGACTACGGAGTACCTATTATGTCTATTGCATTAGAAAGTAAACAAAAGAGTAAAAACATATCATTTAATATAAATATTTCCTTTTATTAATTAGATGTATTAAATAATAACTAATACTTATATCCTTTAAAATTTTAGCTAATGCAAGAGCACAGGTTTGATGGACTAACTAATTCCAAATGTGGTGAGGGACGATAATGTACACACCTTTTAATTTCTCCCGATCCTCGGACATGGAGAGGATGGAGAGTGAGTTGGTCGTCCCTCGCAGATTATATTATCCTAGATGCTTGACAATACATGGGACTTGGGAGGCAGATGGAATAATGAACCATCCATCCAAGGCGAACAAGGGGGGGAGAGAGGCTTATTATTATATTAGCTCTGGGGTGGTCATGGCTAGAGGCAGTGCCTAGCAAAAGCAAAAGCACAAACACTCGATCATAGACCAGCTACGTACGATCCCCTGCTTGCTGCTGGCAGCCTGGGGAGGAGGGTGCTTTCACTGGTACATAAATGATTTCTTTTGACGTCGGGGTTCTATTTGTGCAGTGTTCAGTTTAAAGGACGCCAAGCAGTTAAAAATATGTGGGGCCAGTTTTTAGAACCGCCCGGTGAAATCCAGCTATCACCGGCGGTTGGCTAATGGCCCTATTAACACTAGCAGTTGTCTTAGCCAGCCGCCAAGTGACAATGACCATTTACACCGGCGGGCCGGCTAAGACAACCGCCAAGTGTTAATGGTGCTATTAGCACCGGGCGGTTCTCAGAAGCCAACCGCTAGTGCTAGGTCTGCTATAAACACCACTTCTTCCTTTCCGACCAGCATAGTAACTTGAGGCCAATATTCCATTGTTGGCGATTTAGGAGGTTCAGTTTTCTAAAAAATACAAGGAGGGAGGTTTTGATCTTCAATTCTTGGAAGGAGGTTGCTAAAAGGTTAGTTTATGCCTCTCTTGCATCATTTTAACCAATATTGCTCTATTTTTAGCCACTTTTTGGATCTAGGGTTTCACCATGAGTGAGAGAGGGAAAAAATCTAGGGTTTCCTCTCTATTTGCTTAGATGTGGTTCAAGATGGATTTTTTAGATCTCTTCTAGCTTTTGCCATGATTGTTTCCTAATTAGAGTTTATTCTTCTCTATATATTTAGTATGTCATGCATGAATAGGTTTTTAGAGAGAAGAAATTAAAGATTATTTTTTATTTAATTGCTATGGTTCATTGTCATTAGGTTTAATTTTATTAATTATCCTTGTTTAGTTAATTTTTTTTATTACTTATTTAGTTTTATGTATTTAAGAAGTACAGAAGTATAATATAACTACTAAGGTTTGTTTAATTAATTGCTATAGTTTTCTTCAATTAAGTAGTTATGTTTAATACGGTTTAACCAATTAGTAGTGTTTACTTAAGTAGTTATGTTTAATGGATTAGTAGAGTCAAATTAATTAGTAGGTTTGCTCATACTTAGGGAACCTAGTCTCGAGGTCTATATTTTGGAAATATACAAGTGAGGTTTTCATCTCTATTTCAAAAAGAGGTTATTGATCATCAAAAGCTTAGTATATTAATATATCAAGACAATCATGTTTGAATTCTATTGATTACAATAAATTTGTTATATATATAAGTAACGGATAGAGAGGTCATTCGGATGTATAATTTATCAAGAGTAGATCCATCATATATACCGTAGGTCAATAAGTTTATAGATGCCGCTAAGATGCACGCATGAAGAATCCGCACGGCTAACATACCTTGTCCTTGCGTAGATCTGCAAAATATTGCGGTCTTTGATGACCCACAAACAATATTTTCTCATCTGTCCGGCCGAGGATTTATGAAAGATTACTTGATTTGGACAAAGCATGGAGAGGGTAGCTCTGCACCATATCCAGCTATAAACCCCGGTGGAACATCGACACCAATGGCCCCGATATGCTTGTTGACGACGGATGCCGTTCATACATGAGACACAACATGATTGTCTCCAAAGAAAATGAATATGTTATGCCAAATATTGATGATGAAGGGTTTAAAGACGCGGAACTCATGGCTGCACTATTGTGTTGTCATACGGATCTATCAATGTTCTTCATGAAAGTTATGGAGGCCTTAAAGAAGCCGCAATAGAGCCATTCTACGATGAGACCAAGGGTTGTACCAAGGAGTTTACGACGTTGCGGTGGTCTGTGCTTAAGTTGTTGATGTTTAAAGCTAGATATGGATGGTCTGATGCTAGCTTCGATGCATTATTGAGTACTCTCCTGGAGATATGCTTCCAAAAGAGAATAAAGTGCCTGCTAACACGCACTATGCAAAAAGCTCATCAGTCCGCTTACTATGGGTGTACGTAAGATCCACGCTGTATGTAAATCATTGTATCCTATATCGAGGTGATTACAAAGACTTAGACAAGTGTCCAAACTGTGGTGCAGGTCGGTACAAGATGAAAAAAAACTATCTACAAGAACAGAATGCAACTTCAGTTTCCAAAGGAAAGAAGAGAAAAGAAGACCAAATAGGGTACAAAACCAAGCAATAAAGAAAAAAAGAAGAAGTAGATTATTTTGCACGAGAAGAGTTTCTACTATGGTGATGTGGTACCTTCCGGTGGGTTGATCGATTGAGGTGTTTGTTCGCTAACCAAGAGGATACAAGAGCTTATGACCTGGCATGCTCCCCGATAAGTACAAAAATAATGGAAAGCTTCGACACCCAAATGATGGTAAACAATGAAAAAAAATTCAATGATGATCACCCAGAATTTGCTAAGGATGCAAGAAATGTTAGGTTTACACTATGTACTGATGGAATGAATCCCTTTACCGAAAGGGAGCAGCAAGCACAAAGACGTGGCCGGTGATCCTCACTATCTACAACCTCCCTCCACACCTGCGCGTAAAGCAAAATACTTTTTGCTAACCATTTTTATTTCGACCTACACAACCTGGTGTTGACATGGATGTATTCTTAGAGCCCTTGATGGAGGAAATGAAAACTTTGTGGGACACAAAAAGTTGACATATTGATGAATATAGAAAAGAGTCATTCACTCGAGAGCAATTATTTTTGTTACGATCAACAATTATCCTACTCTCTTTGTATTGTTAGGCCAATTCAAGAGAAAGGTTGGTTGTGTAGTATGCCTAGATGAAACCTTTTATGTGTCCCTCGGTCCATCCAACAAGCTAGTGTACATGAGGCACCGGGCGTTTTTATCAAAAGGACATAGGTACCGCTTGTGAAAGATGGATAGATACTTTGACAATTCAAATGAACTAAAGTCTATTGCTCCATCGGGTAATAGTAAAGGTCACGGTGTTTGAGATAGTTAAAAACATCAAGTTTGCTTTTGGAAAGAAGACAATAGATGAAAAAGCCGAAAGGATGTCAAGCCAACCTGTGGACTACATTCAAGATGTCAATTTTCTTTAAGTATTTGCCATACCGAAAGACCTTGACGCATTTAACACGCAATTAATCGGTATGCACGTGCGTAAGAATATGTTTGAAAGCATCATTGGCACCTTGCTGGATATGAAGGGCAAGACAAAGGAAGAACTAAAGTCACATCCGGATATGGTAAATTTAGACATAAACATGAACTTCATCTGTTCTTCCGAAAATAGAAAGTACCACATCCCGGCAAAGAAGCTACAACCTGAACGCATGAGAAAGAAGCGATTTGTGTGTGGTTGAAGAAATTGAGAGTTTCGGCCGGATTCGCCTCCAACCTAAGATCCATTGTTTCGATGAAAGACCTTACACTTACTAACTACAACGATGATTGCCATATAATGCTGACAACTTTTCTACCTATTACCATCGTGGCTATAAATCCAAGATTTTTAAAGATGGCAATCGCAAAGGTTGTGTTTTTTTTTCAATAAAATATCACGTAAGGTAATCGACCACGATGAGTTGGAATCTCTTCAGAATTCACAAAGGGAGACAAGTGTCACGCCTTGAGATGTGTTTGCCACCATCATTCTTTTGATATAATGGTACACCTTATGGTGCATTTGGTGCCTCAAATAAAGGTGCTAGGTCCTATGTATTTGCATGAGATGTGGACGTATGAGCGTTTCATGTCAATACTAAATTCCTATGTATCCACTGTGCTCGTCCCCGAGGCGGCCATGATAAAGGGGTATACTACCGAAGAGGCCATTAAGTCCGCCGCTCCATTCTCGTGAAAAGTTACCTAAAAGACTAAATTGTAATAGGTTTGCTCCGCCTTGACATGAGGGCATGCTATATGGATGTGGTAGGATGGGACGGAAATCATTTATCCCTTCGCACTACCATATTGTCCTCGAAGCACATCATAGCATCCTACATCAAATCTCAATAATGGAGCCTTTGATCAACCAACACATGCAGCTTACGCCGATCAAAACCACATGCAAACCGAAGATTGGGTAATGAATGAACACAAGCATCGATTCACCACATGGCTAATGGATCAGAATATTCTAAATAGAGAAACAATTGAGCAACAAACTATCAAACAGTTGGCATACTGACCATCACGCCGTATCACTACATGGCACATCTATGACATTAGTGGTTTCACATTTTGTACTATTGCTAGAGATAAAAAGAGCATGACATAAAATAGTGGTGTTCAAAGTAGGCCATAGATGATAAGAAAGAAATCCATACATACTTTGGCTTCATTGAGGACATATGGGAACTACACTACGGTATATTTCGCATAATGTTGTTTCGATGCCAATGGGTTGAGGATAAACATATCACAAAGGATAGTTATGGGCTTAGAGTTCTTGATCTAAGTAAAGTAGATTACAAAGATGACCCATAGATCCTTGCTAACCATGCCGCATGTGTCTTTTATGCCGAACAGATCGCTCCTAAGAATGAGAGGAAAAGTACCGATAAGTCGAAGCATGTAGTTCTTCCCCGAAAGCAACAAGCTTTAGAAGCTGATGGTGCAATTGACCGAGATGATTGTAACCAATTCGGTGAGATGTCTCTCTTTACGCACCATCCTTCAAAGATGCGAAATGTTGAGCGTAGCATTCCATAAAATTCTAAACCCTGGTGCGCCACGATGGAGAAGAAAGAACAAGAGTCAGCTAGATTCTATTTAATGAAAACTTTATTTGTCATGCAATAGTTTATCAAATACAATTTGTAACCTATGCTACTACTCTTATATATTTTTATATGTGTCTCATGAATGACTTTCTTGGTGTTGCATAGTTAAAGAAAAATTTGAAGTCCTTTTCCTCTACATAGAGAGAAAAGAAAAAAATTAAATACTTTTCTTTTATACATTGAGGGAAAAGAAAAAATTTAAGCCCTTTTTTTCACATAGAGAGAAAAGAAAAAATTAGCTATTTTCTTTTCTACATAGAGAGAAAAGAAAAATTTAAGTCTTTTTTTTTTATACATAGAGAGAAAACAAAATTAAATCCTTTCCTTTCTATATAGAAATATATTTAAAAGAAAAGGATAATACAATTTTAAAAAATATTTATGTACTACATGTATAGAACTACTCACAAGGAATCTAAAAAGTCTTTATTTTCTATTTTACGATTTCTATAATTTGCTATTAATTTAAAGGCACAGTTTAATATGTGACTTATATGTCTGTTTTTCTCATCACCTTTATATGGCTATTTCATCGCATACACCTTTTTGCCACACCATTTTTATAACTTTCATTTTTTAATGCGTAGAACTACTCACAAGGATTCTAAAAAGTCATCATTTTCTATTTTATGATTTTTCTATAATTTGTTATGAATTTTCAAAGTATCAAGATAATATAATATTAGTTGTAGTTTCTACCGGGCGGTTGATAAAGGCAACCGCCTGAGTAGAAATGTAACCTATAAATAGATTTTGGTCAAGGGATTCTAGAAATTTTCAACCGGTGGGCGCAAACTTTTCACGGCGACGCCGCCAGGCTGCCGGATTTCGCCGCCGCCGCGCCATGAGCCCTGTGTTGTCGCCGGCGCCGCCTCGCTACCAAGCTGACCGCCGGAGGTCACGCCGTCTGCTGGCGCCGGGCTGCCACCGAGCCACGCGCTACGCCCACCATATCGCCCACCGCGGCCCTGTCCGCCACCGCCAGCTGCGCCCACCTCCCTGCCCGCCAAGGCCCCACCGCCCGCCGCCACCGCTGCCGAGACGGGGTCCGCGCGCTTGTGGGGGTTTAGCCCTATACCCTCACGCAGGTCCTTAGTCTCGACTCACAAGGCAGCCTCAGCCCAAGTAGAACAAGCCCGATCGGGCCTTTTTGGCTCGGGCCGGAGTCCTAGGCGGACAATCGGAGTTACTTGTCATACAAGGAACTAGTCGGTTAGGAAAACCAATTGTACTTCTATTAGGACACAATTGTTTTGTAACCCGACCACCTCGATCTTAGAATCTGTAACCTTGCCCCCTGGACTATATAAGGCGGGCAAGGACCCCACCTAGACATCCGATCAAAAAAGCTTTTTGCACAATGAAGAGCAGACGAGGGTATTACGCATCAAGCGGCCTTAAACTCCTCCGGGTAAACCTGGGTGTGTGTTGCTTCTTCCTGCTCCATCTCGGCCTGTTCCATCGCTGCCTCCCACATAAATCAATCGCCATTGGTATACCTGTGAGAGAGCGCCGATATCTGCCGACAGCTGGCGCTGCGGGTAGGGGGTGCGCGTGATCTTAGGGTGCAAGATGGTGTCCCTCAACAACCATGGAGTTCGGCCGGATCTACCTTTCACCGCCGGCTCGGCTACCCGGACCGGCCACCGCAAACGGGAACACTATGGAGATCCCGCGAACCACCCGCTGCACATCAAGCACCGGGCCGCCTCCTCCGGTCCAGCTCCTAGAGGACCACGACTGCAACTCGTCCATCGCCGCCGCTACGAGGAGGCATCGATAACTCCGATCTCATCGAAGTCCATCGATCACCTCGGAGAGGTCTGAGGAGATTATCGACATCAGCTTGGAATCGGTTCGCAAATCGCCCGGACGATGACGGCTTCACCATGGTCCAACGACGCCGGGGCGCGGGGCCCCAACCCACGCCGGTCCTTCGCCGCCTGATCCCGCCTCCTGCCAGCCTGTGCGTGGCACTCGTGTCCGCGCTTGTCTCTTTCGCCGCCTGTTCTCGACTGAGTCATGACCAGTGAACACACTCAAAAACCGCGCTGGCCAGTTCCATTGCCCGTATTCCACCCAGCCACGGTACAATCAATGCACGGTGCACAGGCCCGGTGCTGCAAGTCTGGGACCAAGGTCCAACCTGATCGGGTTTCGTCTCAACGCAGTTGTTCAAAGTTCACAAGAAATCGACACGGACAAAGAGGTCCGTAGACCCACCTCATGGCCCAACCTCAACACGACATTGTGGTCGCTCCTCCCGCAGTATCGGGTCTCAAGGAGAGTTTAGCCGGGCGACATTGCCTATGAATTTTAACTGGTCGGCCTGAGCCCATGGATCACCCCACGGGCGTACGATACGGGAACCCTTCCCTTTGGCATGCCAAACGCATCTCCATTTGCCAGACGTTACCGAGAGACGCTCTATGCTCAAAGAACGGCCACCACCAATCGTCGAATTCCACCTTGATGGGACGGCTAGCCACACCATCAACTACGTTCACAGCGAGGAGGCCTCAGTCACCCCTCCCCACCATCGAGGAGGAGGCCGGGCTCAAGCTCTATCTCGGGTTTGATGATGCGCAATGCCCCCCGACGGCCACCGAGTCCGACGACGACCTAATTCACTAAGAGGATGGCGCAGCCTTGTGGACGTCACCAATTTCCCCGAATATCCACCGGGTTTTGGAAGGACCGCCTTCAACATCGCCCAAGACGAAGGAGAGCCTATCATAGAAACTCCTCAAGATCGGGAAGAGAGGTTGGCCCGCAATGCAGACGGGCGCGACGCCGCCGAGGCTCACCCACCACCCCAAACCGAAGTCCAAGCCGCCGACGGCGGAGGAGCAATGGACGGAGCGCAAGACGCGCCGATCCGCCATCCGCCCCCTCAAGCAAAGACGCCAAAGAGGGAGGATGCCACCTTTAAACCTCGCCAACGAAGTTTGATCTGTCGGCGAACGACGGGTCCATAAGACGCCTGCCAACATCACCGAAGCGGCCGAGCGACCCGCAACATGCAACCCACGCCGTAGATTGAGGCCGCCTTAGACCACCTCAACGCCGCGGAGGCTCGTGTAAACATCATGCGTGAGCCGCCCGCCTGGGACCTCCAGAGCCGCCGCCCCCACAAACTCTCGACGCGACGAGCCGAAGGAGGTGGAGCCAACGATCGGGACACAGGAAAGTCACCGCTGGGGGACAGACCGGGTCGCCCTAACCGAATGTAAGGTTATGGCAACAAAGCCACCTAGTGCCCTGCAAGAAGTCAACTAACCACATCTGTCCCATCTCCGCGACGCCATCAACGAGTAGATACCGAAGCTGATACGGGCCCCCGTGCCCTGTGTTTTCCGAGTGATCGCGCCAAGTCAATCGCCTGTAAACTTCAAGATCGATCTCAGCACCACGACGGGGTAAGGCCGAATTCCCGAGCAAAGGATGGTGATCTACGAAAACCACCGTCAGGCAGTGGCGCATGAGCTCGCCATGGCCAATTACCTCCCGTAGTACTACAAATCCGGCCAACCGGTGGCTACTACGCCGAGGGATGGTTCAATCCACAACCGCCTCAACTCGGCGAGAGATGTTTGTGGATAACTACCGACCAACTTAGAGCAACCGGCCGGAAGTACGAAGCTGGCCCAAATACACGACTCAGCCACGAGTCACTCCGCAGACTACATTCGCCTGCTTTCTCCGTCCGTAATAGTCCCCCCGACCTCTCTCGGCCTCCTAAGCAATCGGCATCTTTATCTCCCGACTGATACCAAGGCACCTCACCTCCTGAAGGAACTTCCTTCGGAAGAACCCTTCACTATGGGAGGACATGTTCAGCATTGCCCAGGAAAGGGCACTGGCATTTAAGCTCTCTATGAGGACGGCCGCACCGACCTCTACAAGCGCATTAAGCCATGATGAGGACAACAAAAGTGGATTCCGGATCGTGACCGAGGGCCAGACCCGATCGTCGCAACCTCAAGAGTGATGATCGCACCACCCACGATTTTATTTGGTATGATCGCCGTGATGACCGCAACTATCACGGCAATGATCGACCACGCTAGCTGATTTTATCGACGAACCCGACAACCGCCGCTACCGCAGTTGGTCGCCAACGTGGGACTGCCTACAATGCCAACAAGGGGCGGTTGAGATGTCGATGGCTTGCTTCTACGAGTACCCATAAAAATATTGAATGAAGACTGCCCCGTCATCCGAACAGAGGACACACCTTCGGCGAATGTCATGGCTTCGCCCGCATCTTCGCCTCGAAAGAAGCAAATAAGACCAACAAGAAGGACTATCCAAGGAAGCCCGCCTCACACCCCAAGTCCGACGATGAAGAAGAAGACCAAAAGAACCCTCGCCACGCCTATAAGACCCGTAGAAGCATGTAACCGCCATCTTCTGGGGCAAAGGCGCAACCAAAAACGCCAGGAGAAAAAGCTCCTCGACGCCGCATCGCCGCCTCACCGAGGCGCATCAGCTCGCCGCCGACGCCGTGGCTCCAAACGGACCGAAAGCAGTTATATCGCTCACCGTCGGACATGGGGCTGCCTTCCGTAAGCCGGGTCGCTTCCCCTGATCCTTGATCCGCCATTGGGAGCGTCCGCTTGAAAAAAGTATCACCAACGGTGGCGCCGCCTAAACATTCTATTCTATTCCTTCTAGAACTCCCTAGAACAGAATGCACCGCCCCCGTGATTCGCCTTTTCTAGGTATCATGCCGCATAAAGCCTCTATGCCCCTTTGGGCAGATCTCACTGCCCGCTCGTCAGCCTCTCGCACACCGAACACTTCCGTCCGACTACGCCAACTTCATCGTGGCTAATTTCAACCATGCCTACCACGCTATTCGGGAAGACCAGCTCTCTCCAAGTTCATGGCTATCCCGCACTATGGCTACCTTGTCCTCAAGATGCCAACCGAAAGGGGATCTTTGTCCCTCCGGTAATGTCCTCATGGCCCATGCTTAGAGACAAGTGCCTTCGCCGAAGCCGAAGAGGCAAAAGGTCGCTTGGAGGAAGTCACCTACCAAGCTTCGAGTATCCAAGCCCGCTTGAACTTGAAGCTCCTAAGTGAAGCAAAGACAACCGCCTCCAAGAGGTTAACAAGGTTGACAAGAAGGTCCCTTTGTCCCCCATGAGCCAAGCAAGACCTCATGATAGGGCTAATTAAACTCCAAATAGGAAGACGCCGCCGTCCGCTTCCCCTCGCAGAGAACATAAACGTTTTCGCTTGAAACTCATGCGACATGCTCGATGTCCCTAGGGAACGGACGAGCACTTCCTTAATGTCTCCAAGACAAACCAAAACCAAATAAGCGTAACGACGATTTGCTCTGATGTGAAGAAGGCGAAGGGTGGCTTAGATTACCGTGCTCCTAGATGCCGGTTTCATTAGAGAGGTATTTCATCCTACCGGTTAGCAAACCCGTCCTTGCACGCAAAAAGAATAATGAATGGAGAATGTGCGCTGATTATACCGATTCAACAAACACCGCCAAGTAGGATCCCTTCTGCTCCTCGCGTGACGACGAGGTGGTCGACTCAACCGCGGGTTGCCAACCGCTTCTTTCTTAGATTGCTACCGTGCTATCACTATATAGCCCCGGCCCTGCATCTAATTGAAAAAAGACATCCTTCATCACTTCCCTTCGCCTATTGCTATACGACTCATGTCGCTTATTTAAAAACGCCGGTGCAACATACCGGGGCCATACAAAGAATGCCTTGCCCAGCAAAATCCACGACGGTTTATGTGAGGCCTACGAGATGACGTAGTGGTGAAAACTGCAGAGGCCTCAACACCGGTTGAGGACCAGACAGACTTTCAAAGCCCTTAACGCCTTTCGCTGGAAGCAAACCGAACAAGTGTGTGTTTGGTGTACCTTCCGGTACCGCCGCAGAGTGTCGTCAACCAGAATGCAAGATACGCCCCTAACCCCTCAAAAGTAAAAAATCGGCCCCGATATGAAGCCTCCCAAGTGTGTAAAAAGATATCCAAAAAGTTGACAGTGGTGCATGGCAGCCTTAAGCAGTACATATCCCGGTTAGGTGACAAAGGCCTTCCCTTCTTTCTGTTACTTAGGGCCAAAGAGAAGTTCGTGGTGGTCCGAAGAAGCCGACGCTGCTTTCAACGAGCTAAAGACGCACTGCCGCCACCACCAGTCCTCATGGCTCCGCTTGTAGATGAGCACTTGCTACCTACATTGCCGCAACCGACGAGTAATCGCAGACCGTATTGGTGGTCGAGCGAAAGAGCAAAGAATTGCCTACCCCGCCCAACGACCGATTTACTACATCGGAGGTGCTCAATGAAACTAAGCAGAGGTACCAAGATATTTAGAAACTCCTCTATGCATTCTCGTCACAAAGAGGAAGGTCTCTCATTACTTTCAACAAGATAGCATTACCAGTGTCATCAATATGCGCTGAGATATCCCCGCACAATAAAGACGCTTACCGGGTCGGATCGCCATAAGGCAATCGAGCTCAAATTTCGAGAGCTACGCCCGCAAAGAGACCACCATCAAGTCTTCGTAATCGGGCCGAATTTTTGGTCGAATGGACCGATATGACATTACCCGTGTCCAACACGGTGCGCAGAGCAATGGAGGATGTACTTCGACGGATCTTTGAACATAGGAGGAGCCGGGCGTAGAATTTTCTTCATCGCTTCCCTCAGAGGACAGCTTGAGATACGCCCTTCAGATTCACTTCAAAGCCTCCAACAACGCGTCGAATATGAAGTTTGCACCGCACGGACAGACATTGCGCTTGAGTTGGGATCAAAAGGCTCTTAGTCTATGGTGACTCAAATTTTTGGTCATCAAACAAGAAAACAAAGACCGGACCGGCTAATGAGAAGATGGACGCCACGCCGCGTAATCCGCAAGCTTGAGGACAAATTCTACGGCCTTGAATTCATTCATATCCCAAGAAGTGAAACCAAGCAAATGGACGAGCTCTCCAAATTGGTCGTCCCGAAAGCAGAGGTCCCACACGGAGTCTTTGTCCAAGATCCGGTTACTCTTCCATCCAGAAGAGCAACAGCCGGGCGGGGAAAGTCCGCAACACCTGAACCATCACCACAAAGGTCCCCTGAGCAACCAGCACCTGAGCCTGTGGTATCCTCTTTCGGTTAATGAGCTGACCGACCAGTTGCTCACGACGCCTTCTTCGATCGACCGGCGCACACCCTTCATCCAAAGACTTCACGAGTAAGGTGTCCGCTGAAAGATAAGGATGATGTCGATCGACTAACTCCCAGGCCGCCACTATATAATCGGTCGATGGTCGCCTACGCGAAGAACGCCAAGTCCAAGGTGCTTCGTAAGTGTGTCACACCGTAGGATGGCGCCGACCTCCTCCGGCAGAAATTCATTCAAAGCTCTTGTGGAAACCATGCGGCTTCCTCGAACACCGGGTCGGCAAAGCCTTCAGAGTCGGATTCTACTAGCCTAGTGTCGCGGGTCGACGCGTAATACCTAGTCCGCATTGCAAGAATTGCCAATTCTTTGCAAAACAAATACACGCCCCCTCGCATGTGAACTCCGTGACCCATCCCAGCCTCGGGGCTTTTTTCATGCCGGGACTCGAGCATGATCGGACCATTTAAAAATAAGACTCAGCGGGTTTTAAATACGCCTATGTCCTCATAGACAAATTCTCCAAGTGGATAGAGTATAAACCCCCGTAATAACGGCAATGTTCCCAAAAAGCCGCCGAGATGCTCAATGATGTCATTCACCGGTTTGGCATACCCAACAAAGATCATCACCGACCTCGGCAAGATTTCACGGAAGTCATTTCGACTTTTTGTGATGACTTGTCCATACAAGTGAAGTATGTGTCTGCCGCCATCCAAGGGCTAACGGCCGTGTCGAAGCGCCGCTAACGGATGATTATCGACGCCCTACGGAAACGACTATTCCGCGAAGACGGTCTCTACCAGACGCCGGATGAAAGAGCTCCTGGTAGTCTCGGGGACTACGCATACGCATGTCGTGAGCACGTGTCTCTCCATATTTCATGATATTCGGTTGGGAAGCCGCCCTACCAAGCAGGTAGGTAGCGCACTATTCTCTAGAATCGATACATTACAATGACGACACCTCGATGAAGCACGAGAGCTCACATCAACGCCCCTCGAAGAGCGACGCCGACAATACGCGCCGCTCGTAACGCCGCACTGCCACGCTATGTCGCTACAAACCGTAACGCCCGTCGCTTTTTTCGTGGTCGGCGATCTTGTTCTCCCACGCAGCGTAAGATTTAAGGGTTACACAAGCCGCCCTCACACCGAGGCGCCATTCATGATAAAGGCAATAACTAGGCCTACATCCTATAGGCTCGCACTTTAGATGGCATCAAGAGCTAACTCATGGCACATAGAACAGCTTTTATAAGATTCTATCCCCCGACAAAAGAATAGAATAAAGATATGTACCTTTTCTCTTTATGTACCTTTTCGTGGTCAATAAAAAGCTCCCAATTTTTGCTTCAACATGTTTTCTATATTGATCAAACGATATTTTTGGGTTTACCGACTGTACCGCAATACCTCAACAGGACCACTATCAAGCGGTAGCTTCTTAACTCATCCGCTACGTGTTACGCCCCCGGCCACGTGAAAGAATCGGAGGTTACTTGACCGCCTCCCTATGGGTACTAGGGGTCCCAAGAGTTCCGCATGTCGCCGCCATCAGAGGTCACCCATGCACCGTATGGGCCGATAATGCTCGAGAGGAATTACGGGCTTTAGGTTCACCCATCTTTTACTAAAAAATTTACGTGAGAATTACTTTCTTTCAGATTTCTATTACGAATTTTATAACCCCCCATGCGCCGTTTTCTTCCTAGATCCATCACCTAATCTAAGTATCAATAAGACAACGCAATAACCCTGCAGACAAAGCCGGGCGCAAATAAAGTGGAGTGTGTTCATGTTACAACAAGCAAGATTCTAATCCCCGCAAGGGAGATAGGTCAAGATCCTTCATCAAGGAGAGAGATGTTTTGCATTACAACGGCGGCAAAGGTCCGAGAAGTCCGGCGTGAGTGTCTTCATTTGATCCGATGTAGCCTGGCCGCTTCCTTCCTCGATCCTCTTTGTGTCGATCTTGGGATAATGGCCCCATACTCGGGACAAAGACCGGCAAAGAACAAATCGGCCAGCATCTTGGGTGTCAGTTTTAAACAGCCCCATGCTCGCCGACACACACCTATAACCGCTTCGGCGGCTGATCAAGCACGGGCCGCCTCTCCCGCAAGACAAGACCTTTCATTGGGGCTTCCCCCTGCTCGACAATCGCCACCGCTTCCTTGATGCGCGTGTTCTCCTCCCCTCCCGAATGAGCCATGTGTTTGCTCCGAGGTCCGCAAATCCATGTAGCATAAATCAAGAGGGGCATATCATACCTATAAGATCGGGTAAAGGCGCTTTTACATACCGCTATCTCAGCCTTCAGTCCTTGACCGTTGCTCAAATTTCTCCTTTTCGCTTTTCAAGATCTACAATGAAGTCATGTGTCGCCACGCAGTACAGCCTCATAATGTAGACAAAATAGCAAGAATTTCTACCTTTTTCTCGCCCTCCGTAACATTGACCTTATAGGTCGTGGTCGCATTGTCTTCCCGCAGCGCCGGTTCTCGGCCATGATTGGTCGGAATCGCCGATCATTGCGCCCCGCTGCCGCCAAAGAAGATTTTGCAACCCCTAAATAAACATGGTCGTTAGTTCTCGCTAATAGCTCACACTTTGACAAGGTTCCTGTGACCATCGGCGATTCGCACATGCATGCTCGCAAGAATTTAAAGCCATGCTCGATGTTGTCCCGAATCGGGAGTCGACATTGATTCAAAGACCTCCCATTCACCACCACTTACCCGGGCGAAGCTATGAAGCTAGACTTCCCATAGACCCGCCTGGGCTTTTCTCGATGCCCCTTAATTTCTTCCATCTAGCTCCGCATGTCTTGATGGTTTGGCGTTTTTTTGGTCCATTCTTGTCGACATTGGTAGAGCGAGCTTCGTCCGCACCACATGACCGATCTCCCGCTCTTCGCGGACCGACGAGGAGGGGATGCGAGTACCTTCAAACCGTGGTGGTCGACCTCCCCCCCCCCTCTCTTGCACATCGGTGCGGTCGGCGCCACCTCCCTACCAGCCGATCCTCGCCCCCTTCATCAATGTTGGGTTCTCTTCAGCACAAATTATCAACTCAATTATGTTAAATCATACCGCACTATCAATTACATTGCGTAAATGAGCAAGGACTTCATCAAAAAAGATACCGGAGGACTGCTTGAAGGACATGCCAAATACCCCCGCCAAGCAGCCTCCACTAGAGGCCGACCACCGACCTCCTCGCTTCCTATCTTTCCCGCCGCCTGCTTTTGGAGTTTCTTGGCTTTTTTGGGGCGCCCTGATCGTAGTTGGCTTTCGGGGCCATGTCCGCTTCCTTGTTGGCGCTACCCGAGGCCCCCGGTCGAAAGCATGGGGACGGTTTGCGGCGCCGTAGGTCGGCGCCGGGCGGGATTGCTTTGGCGGGCTTGGTTCGAACTTGCTCGAGGAATCACGCCCTCTAAGTCCGAGTCCGAGTTTCTCAATAACAAATCGCCGCGGTTCCCGCCTCGCCAATTTCAGCTTACCACCAAGCTTGCTCTTGGTGGGTTTTCCACCTTTTTTCTGTGGCGGTGGGTATCGGGTGCTTTGCCGCAGCCTTGGCGCTTTCCGTTTGTCTTTTGGGACTCGGTCGCTTTCAACATCTTCGCATCCAAATACCGGGCCCGGCCTTCTTCCTCCCCCCCTGAGTGCCTCACTGGGCCGGTTAGCCTCCCACACACATCGAGACATATACGGAAGAGCATATTCCAAAGAATACCATTCCGGCTGCTTATAATTACAAAATGCATTACGAATGATAAAGGAAAAGTTTTTATAACTATATACCCTGGGGCGAGGATTCTTCGTGACAAGAAGGAGCCACACTGTCCTCTGGTATTCATATGAGGCATAGCTCAAACATCTTAGATGTACCTGCAAGTTGATATCTCCTTTTGGGCTCCGTACTTTCCTCTCTTTCCCGTGAAGGATCTTTTGCGCCCTCATATTCAAACATGCAAAGGCACCCTTCTTTCATATCGGATACTTGGCCTACAAACCGGGTGGCCACCACAATGCCATCAATATTGCTAAATCCATCAAGGATAACAGTTCTTCAACCTAGGACATTCCATTATTATCCGGCATCTCCGACCAGCTTAGGATTTGCTTCCGAATTTGGTAATGTCGCGCAGGACCGGTCGGGAGATTCTCGTTAATATAGAACCGCCGCTTCATCCAGCTTTTGTGTTGAGGTGTGCCGATGGTCATCCAGCTTGGACTTCACACCCTCTTCAAAGCTAGGTAGCACCCGCCGCTACCCGAGATCCTCGATCCAACACCCTTCTTCTTCGTGACATACAAGTACCGAAAGAGATTGAAATGTGGCGCTATTCCCATAGCACTCACAATATGTCATGAAGATGGCTAGGGTTAAGATTGAGTTTGGGGAAGATTGCACAATGCTATCCCCCTAAAAAATACACAAATCCCTAAGGAAGTTGTGCACTGAATCCCTAATCCCCGCAGAAGTAATCCTTGAAACTACAATCTCATCGGGGTACGGGTTCGAAATCGATCACCTTGGCCGGTGCTTCCACACTTTGTAAGTCCTCGGCTCGTAAGAAGCCCCCTTCGCCATTGCCGCCAACGACTCCGGTGGTCGACAGCTTACCGCTTCCCTGGGCCGCCTCCAAAGAGCCTTTTTCTTGCGCCTCCGCTCTGCCTTTGTCGCCTTCTTCCCCATGATTCCAATGAGGGATGAATGAGTAGTGGTGGTGTGTTGATGGAAGCCTAGATTGACGAGATTGATTGACGTGAAGGAAATGGCAACAACCGATGCGGGTGAAATGCGGGCGGCGGCCGACGGACTATTTATACTATGTGGTCGGCCCATTGACTCTCGAGGAGATCGCCGTTGACAACCATTTACCCTAATTTTTAATCGGGCTTTCTTGGGCCACGTTACATGGGTATGTTTTTTTTAAACATACGGTATAAAATACTATGATGGGCCCAGAGTCATTTTATATCGCTTCATTAGGTCCACCGGTCAACTGGGACTTGATATTTTTTCTACTCAGAATTGGTCGACTGCATCGGTCGGGCGATCACGCATTTTGCTCTACAATGTACTAAAATAGTGGTCGATCTATCCTTACCGGGACCGCCCAATCGTTATAAGGGTATTAACAACCGATTGACCGCAAAAGATGAGAATATCGGGTTCTCTTCAAAGCGCATCGCCGATCAATTTATGATTTGAGCCATAACATACAAGGCAAAGTGCATATTGGGCATTGCAAGTTTTTCATTACAAATGGAGATATAAGGTAGCAAAGATTACTTAAGAGCTATTCACAAAGATGCCTAGATACGTATTATATATATTTCGGTCACTACAAAAATCCTATGGCGCTTGGGGCAAGGCTAAACCATGGACCGCAAAGCGCCTCAACTAAGCGCCCGCCGCTAGAGCATCGGGGTGAAGCCAAGAAGTTGCCAAAGGATCGCCGACAAGCGCCTTTCTACCAAGCGCTTTTGGGTACAACCGCCGGTGTCCTATGGAGCGCCTCGATGACCTTCTTCGCGGCCACCTCGCTTATGGCGCTTGCCAAGGCCAAATAAGTCCTCGATAAGATGTTCTTGAAGTCGGCGACGCTGCTCGGCCATCCTGAGGCCGACGAGGTCCCGGAGCCATGCTGCATCAAGGCTGGAAGCACGGCTGCCGAAGCCGCCCCATGGCGCACACCACGACACCGTTTCCTGGATGCGCCGGCGCTGTTTTCCAAATTTCGCCTCGGAGAGAATCACTGCCAGCTTCCCACTAGGTCGACGACAGCCTGCCGCCCGGGAGCACCGCCTCGGGAAGCTCCTCCTCCGCCTCGGCCACCCGCAGTCTGGCGGCCTCCCGGTTGCGCTGCCGCTCGCGCCCTGGCGACTCTCCGCTGTCATCACGGCGCCACCGACACGGAGGTCGGCCATGGCAACCGGCCCGTGTCACATCATCCGTGGCGCCCGCCGCCTCCCTTCTCCCGGTTCTTCGGCGGTGAGGAGGACAGCGGCTGGCGCACCGAGAAAGCGGGACTCTCGCAAGCAGCCTCAGAAAGGGCATCAAGATCTTCTCTCCAACAAAAAGTGAATACAATGCGATACCTACCTCGGCCGTTGGGCGCTACCTCCGCCTGGAGCTGTGCTCGGCGAAGCTCCGTCAAGGCTTCCCGACTCCATTTTTCCTCAAGCGAGGCGCAGGGTTGGTGGAAAAGCGAAGATTGAACTAGGTTTGCCCGGAAGATTAAGCTTTTTTCGCCAAGGCCAGATGAGGCGGTGTCAGAGTAGAGGCGAGCGGTGAGCCGACGAGGGCCGCGTTTCCACTTCTTCATGATAGGCCACTTACCCATGGGATCGGTGCCATCATACTCCCATGACCGGCCGGTCATCACCGCAAAGATGGTAACCCGCATCGCTATTTCGTTCTCCTCGCCGGGCACTTTTCTGTCCTTCCTCGAGACGAAGGATATTTCTAGTTATGCCATTGAGCCTCTGGATGAAGTGTCTGGCCCATTTAGTTATACATCGACTTAGTATTTTTGAGCGTTACGCTTATTCTCGCTTTTTCCTCGAAAGATGGGGTTTCAATCTAAGAATCATTCCTCGAAGTCTCCTGCCCCAAGCACAAGGGCGAGGGATGAAGAAGTTTATCAGTAAGCTTGCTACAACATGACTTTCATACTTTCTACCAACCTTTGGGGGACTACGTGGCCCACGCTACTTTAGCAAAGGATCGGCCTATTTTCTGCCTCTATAATCGGAAGTTACAAGCATGTATCGCTCGAAAAGTGATTTTTCAAATCAACCAATGATATCTAATATCATGTGCTACCGGGCCCACGTCACCGGACTTGAGCCGCTTTTCTTTCTTCGAGCAACATGCATCTTTCGATTGGAAGGAGTCGCGGGAATGGCCTCCACCTTTTCCTCCTTCCTAATCGGCCGGTGTTTCTTCGAGCTGGTCGGCGTTTTCAAACCGCTCGGTTGATTGATTGCAAGCTTTTCTCCCTGGAGTTGCCGGATCAGAGTTGGTCGGGCGAAGAAGAAGACGATGTCGCTCTCAAGATCCATGGTGCTTCTGGGAGAGCCTTGGGGTTTAGCCCCTATACCCCTCACGGCAGTCCTTAGTCTCGACTCCACAAGGCGGCCCAGCCCCGGCAGAACAAGCCCGATCGGCCTTTTGACCCTGGTTCCTTCCAGTCCTAGGGCGACAATCGGAGTTACTTGTCATACAAGGAACTAGTCGGTGTTAGAAACCAATTGTACTTCTATAGGGACACAATTGTTTTGTAGCAGAGCCACCTCGAGATCTTAGGATGCAGCCAACAACCTTGCCCCCCAGGACTATATAGGCGGGCAAGGACCCCCCGCCTAGACATCGATCAAAGCTTTTTGCGAATGAGAAAGCGGGGCGTAGAGTATTACATGCATCGGTAGCAGGAACTGGAGTAAACCATGTGTCTTTGTCTTTTACACATACAAACATGTTTCATCGCGTGCCTCCACATAATAGGAATGTTAATTAACTAATTAATTAGGGTGTTAATTAGGTTATTAATTAGGGTATTAATTAACTAATTAATTAGTTAATTAGGGTGTTAATTAGTTAGGGTTATTTATTGTTTGATAATTAGCAATTAATTCAATTAGTTAATTAGGGTTTTAGAAATAATTTATTTTACTTTGTTAATTAGGGTTTCAGTAATTACCTTTTAATTAATTTATAATTATGGTTAATTAGGGTGTTAATTAACTAATTAATTAGTTAATTAGGGTGTTAATTAGTTAGGGTTATTTATTGTTTGATAATTAGCAATTAATTCAATTAGTTAATTATGGTTGTAGAAATAATTTATTTTACTTTGTTAATTAGGGTTTTAATTACCTTTTAGTTAATTTATAATTATGGTTAATTAGGGGTTATACTTATGGTTACTTAGGGTTACTTAGACTAAATTTATAATTAGGTTACTTGTGTTAATTATGTTAATTAGTTAATGTAATAGTTTAGGTATTAAGTATTTTAGTTAATTATGTTAATTAGTTTAGGTATTAATTGTTATTTTTTTCTTAAATACTTAAACTTGTAATAACTATTTTCTTTTTTAGCATTAATGTACAGTCACCGCCATCGAAGGGGTTCACCACCGTTCTCCACCGCCGTCGATTCGGTCTTTTCTCCACAGCGCATAAGTAAATACTCTATGATCTTTTTTAATTATTCACTATGCAATTATCAATCCAAACCGCCACATTAAGATTCAATGATTGTTAGGGTTTAATGGTAGTTAACTTTTCATGCTAGTTAGGTTTTCATGCTAGCTAGGGTTTCATGCTACTTAGGGTTTCATGCTAGTTAGGGTTTGTTAGTTTAGTTAATTAGTATTAGGGTTAGTTACAACCGACGCTAGTTAGGGTTTGCTATTATGCTATTAGGGTTTGCTGTTATGCTAGTTAGGGTTTCGTACTACGGTTTTTGAGTTGGCCTTTCGTATTAGGGTGTAGGATTAGGGTTTTGTACTACAGTTTTTGAATTAGGGTTTTGTATTCTCTGCGTGCATTTAGTGTCGATGAGTTCTCCAAGCAATAGCAACCAGAGAGATTCCGAAGGATACCATAGTCCAAGCGATCCGCAACCTAGCCCGGATAGGACTCGTCGTCCGGAGCGGAATGACCCAGACTATGATCCAACATATGATGAGGTAAAGCTAGTACATTACACATTCATATCTATATGTACTTAGTTATGGAGGACTTTATGTAGTCCTTATTCAAATGGACACAGGAGGTATTGTCTTGAATGCTTGGTTTAGCTGAGGAAGAAAAACAAGCAGACGTGCCAAGTGACGCACCGCCAGAAACAACCGAGACAACCACCTCAAAGAAAAGGACAAGGAAACAAAGTGATCGAAAACGAGGTCAGAGAGGAACAAACAAGTGGCCAGAAAAAACATATAGGGTCACCGATGTGAGCATGAAAGGAGAGCCTCTAGCACCTGAAGAGGTGCCAGCCAAGTTCCGGAACGCAATTGGCTTCTTAGTTAGGGATGAGCTTGACATCACAGATCGTACATAGAATGATGTGCCGGATAATAAGGGACAATTGTATGGAAACGGTTACAGGAGATGTTTCTTTTCCTGCCAGGATCAGAAGAACTCGTCAAGCAGTATGCATTTAGGCAGTGTGCAATCTTGTTCCGAAACTTTAGGTCGGAACTTAAGACCAAGTATGCCAAGAAGGACGGGGACCCGATAAAAAAGTACTTTAAGATTACACCTGCCCAATGGAAGGTTTTCAAAATGCAGAGGGACGATCCTGACTTCAAGAAAAAGAGTGAAGCTAATTCTAAACCAGCAAAGAGGAACAAGTACCACCACCATCTTGGCTCAGGTGGTTACAAGGTTCATATTCTGAAATGGTGGGCAGAGGAGACTAAAAGAAAGAAGAAAGAAGAACCTGTGCTATCTGAAATGCTTGATAAAAGAAGCACGAATTGGCTCTATGCAAGGAAAGCAAAACAGGAAGAGACCGGTGCTAGAGTCCCTGATAACATCCAAGAGCCAGCAAAAAAGATGTTTGAAACAGCACGCAAGGAGCGAGAAGGAAAATTCAAGAGAAAAAGGGAGAAAGACATCCTTAGTGTTGGTCTAGAAAACCCCGAGCATCTAGGACGTGTACGAGGCATCTCATCAAGACTGGGATGGAAAGAAGGATTCGGGGATCAATGGGCTGAAATGTATAAGAAATGCGACCGATACAAGGAAGCAATGAAGGATGTCATTGAGGAAGAGGCGAAGAAACAAGTCAAAGTAATCATGTCCAATATGCTATCAAATCCTAATCTCGAGTTCATTCAGCAATTAGCAAGTGCAATGTCTATTCAACAGATGAGTGTACAGCCTCCACAGATGCCACTGGACGCAAGACAACCCGGTCAACAGATGGTGGTCTCCACCTAAAGTCCAATCCTTCCAAGTAGTGTTGCGTCTATGGCAACCAAGGAGCACTATCTAGTGGATGACATAGTTGCACCAACGCCTTGTAAACTACTCATCAGATATGGAATGAAGAATATTCGTACCAGAGAAGTAGCCTAAGGCTTTGCAATCCCTGGCCGTGATTACCACCATAACACCATTCCAGAAGAGTATTGCAGGGTTGAAGTGTCGACGGTCGTCCAAGGATACGATGACGACGTGCTAGAAATCCCTAGTCCTGAGGGTATCGAGACACTCGGGCAGGCTATCAATAATTTCATTCTTTGGCCTCGACGAGACGTCCAGTTGTCTCACCCACCACCACCCTCCCTCCGAACTGGCGAGGTTCTTCCTAACCCACATTCCTCTGAAGGCCTCCCACTAACCCAAGAGTCTTCACCTGCCAATCCTCCTCCTAACCCACAAACCGAAGGCCTCCCACTAACTCAAGAATCATCATTTGTTGAGCCTCCTCCTAACTCACCTATCCAACAAGCTCCGCCACCATCATCGCCACTCCAAGTCCCTGCTTCATTCCCTGCCAACAAATGAACATCTGCCAGAAACAACTCCGACACCACCGCCGTCGCCACCAAAGAAGAAGAAACCCATACCGAAGAAGCAATTCTCGGTACCCAAATTGGTTTCGCCCTATGAGCCAAAGAAGAAAAGTGCTAGCACGGTGAGGTTTTTATCAGAAATTGGAATGTCTCGCCAGTGCGTATCGTTGACTTGGCCGAGCATGAGAAGTCAGCGAAACAATCCTCGAAGTTGGGCAAAGAGCATAATACGAAGACCATAGAGATAAAGAAGCCAACATGGGATGATTACCAGAATGTCCCGACTGAATATATCCATGGCAGGCCTCTTCTCAGTTGGGAGAAACTTAAACAAATCCCAGCAGGGATCAAAAGGATGCAGATTGGTATATGAGAGCATCTGCTGCTGGGATCTCGGCGATCAATGTTTGTATACCAGGAAATGCTTTTGCCTCTGGCCGAGAAAAGGCTATGGTCATCTTCGAGGACTTGTGGCTAATGATGAACATCCAGTGGCTTGACGTAATGCTCGTAACGGTGTTTGCATTGTAAGTGTGACTAACAAATACACGTGTTACTATCATTGAGGTGTACCAAGTCAACAGACATGCTTTTATTTCTTACTCTAACATGCATGTGCACCTTGCAGAATGCAATATGATGGGGAAAAGATGCGTTACGGTCCAGATCCGACATATGAAGAAGAAAAAAGGATCGGGTATCTCAGCCCAATGAAAATATGCGAGGAGCAGCACACGTTCACAATTGGTGATGGCCATGACGATTTGAAGGCCTTAACACCTGAACAAGCTAAGGTGAAAAAAGCGGAGCTAAAAAAAATTTTGAAGCCAAATGCGCTCTCTACCTAGGAGAAGCAATACTAACATTCAAAAACATTCAATACTAACATCAAGATAAGAATTCCATGACACATGCATCATCACAAATTTGATCCTGCAGGGACCACTAGATCTGTTTTCTAATTTTTCCTAGAGAAGGAAGGACGCTGGTACTAGACTCCGCGCATTACGCACCAGAATCTTATGCAACATTCTTGACAATCTTAGAACGGTAAGCCTATATATATGCATGCTTTGTTTTATCTGTGAGAGTTGCATAATAACTTGGTGATTCTATTCGAGATCACAGGGCATATAGGTATTATAAGATAGGGAAAGGACCGTATGACCTTTCTAAAAAAGGACATCCAATGGATATACTTCATAACTGGCGGTACGTAAATTTATAAGTGCATATCATACATGTACAATTAATACATAGGACCATTCAAAACTAAATAACCACTTCTCCATTATAGTGCCACAAGCAACTACCGGGAACGCCGCACTGTGGATTCTATGTGTGCGAGTTTATAAGAGACAACGGACGATACATCGAAGCCCCGATAAGGTATAAGTAGCCATCATTTATAATATTTATCATTAATACTGTAAATATTTGTTATCAAGTGAAAATATATAATGTTGAATTATAAACATACTTTCTTTCTAGGCCTATGCACAAGATCCGACAACCAATTTCGATGAAAAAACATTATACAACATAGTTGAGGATCTCTGCTCATTCATCATGAAAGAAGCTATCCCACCCGAAGGGAAATATCACGATCCGAGCAGTGAATTAGGAAAGCCGGAATATAGAGCGCTAACTGATATTATGCGTCTCAATCTTAGTCGAGACGATTATTAAGGCTTTCCTAATTAGAGATAAAGTAAAAACTTTAGATGTATGTATATGTATATATGATATATATGTGATGTACATGGATTTCTATTGAAGTATGCATGTATGATATAATGTAATTTTGATGTAAATGGATTTTTATTGATGTATATAAATGTATGATAGAATTTAATTGCATGTTATCATAAGTTTTAATATAAATAAATAGGTTTCAATTTGAATTTTAAAAAGTAGCGGGAAACTTTCTATTGGCGGTTGTATGCTTGAGAACCACCAATGAAAATGTAATTTCTACTGGCGGCTGGGTAAGTAAACCGCCAGTAGAAATCACATTTCCACTGGTGGTTTACTTAACCAACCGCTAGTAGAAATCACATTTCCACTGGCGGTTCTTAAGCAACCGCCAGTGGAAATGTGCCATTTGTACTGGCCTTTCTCACTGGCGGCTGTGAGAACCGCCAGTGGTGAGAGCTTGAGCACCGCCAGTGATGAACTTTTGTGTACTAGTGTTTGCTTCGTTCTCTCCCCTGCTTGTCTTTTCCCTTTTTTTCTTCTTCTTCCAAAGCCTGGCACGCCATGCATGAGCACCCTTTGTGCTTTTTTCCCCCCTCCTTTTTCTTTTTTCTGAACATATGTTGCTGATTCCCATCGATCTGTTGCCTTTCTCTTTCGTTCTCCTTTGTGTAAAGAGCCAAAGAGGTTGATGATCATATATATACTTTATTTCTCAGTAACTAGCTAGCCATGTGACCACGAATGCAGTATGAGTGGAGTTTATAGCTTCATATATAAACACGTCATCCAGGTACCTCAATTGTTCTAAGCTTGTACCATATTCTGCGTCTGCCATGGGAGCAAATACACCGAAAGAATGCTGCAAGTAGTAGTTTATATGTTTTTTTTTCCTTCTTTGCTATCAGGATCTTTTTGTGCTTGTTCAGCATTCAACTTTGAATATTTACACCTAGCATAGCTTCAAGTTAAACGTGAAAGATATCATTACATATTATATGGCCGTGCATCTTTGCCACCAGCTCAATCGACACGACTTCGTGGACGACATTGCGACGAGCACGGGCACCTAGCTAGGCCATGTACATTCCAGACTAGAATGTTTTCACAATTCATTGGACACAATGGGGAGACTAAGACACGTCGGCTCCTAGGCGGATGCCTCCAGCAACGCCGGGCCATTGTAGCCGTCAGGCAGGAACAGGGCGTCGAGAGCTCCACGCTTGGAGGCCGAGAGACTGAGAGAGGCCCATCAAAGATCAAGCGCCTGGTACTGGTTGTAGGATTCGTGGTCGTTGTCCTCGGCACATCTTCCTTCAGTCCCCATTCTTTTAGGAGGGACGCTCTGTGCCTGGAGCTCAGGCTTAGGCATCCTGGATCGGTTCTTCATGGCAAGCCGACTGCTGCGCCGCAGGTCCGTGATCCTCTCCGGCTTCCTCCTGGGAGCCCTCAACCTGGGGGCCTTGATGAGGGGCGAGGGTAGTGGTGCCCCAGGAGGGAGAGGGAAGGGCAACAGCACCGTCGTCGCCCGGCGCGGGAGGGACGGCACGCACCAGCGATCCGGGCATAGCAGGCGACGCGTGTGCCACCGGAGAGGCAGGTGCAGATGCACCAGAGCAGTCATCCGAACCAGAGCTCGCCTCTTGCCCTGATAGCACAAGATCCACCTCCTGAATGATGTCGTGCCTTATCACACGACAGTGTTTTGTTTTCTTATAAGAAAACATCTGTATGTCGTGCCTTATCAGTTATCAACCTTGTTGATTTTGGGCTATGGAGTTGAAAGAGAGGCAGCTAGTGATTTTGGAGTAAGACGGCATCTATACATCACAGAATTGAAGCTCTTTGTTGGTGAAGTGATATCAAGGTGGACCATGCAACTATGGTTGCTGTTCTTTTAGCATGCACCCACAATGAAGACAGGAAACTGGTACAAGTTAGTTGTAATGAAAGGCAAGCAGCCTGCTAATCACCACCTGTGTTTGTCGTGTTGATGCTCAATGTTTCACTTAACCAAACAACGTGCAGCCACAAAGTAGCATATGTAGAAATCAATCAATCAATCTCACACCACAAACTCTTATCATATACAATAGATCGTAGGTTAATAGTAATACCAATACAGCTCGCACACGACCAAGACAATACATATGTTCCATCCGATACATTACAATACGATACATACATATGTTCCATCAACAAATGCACACACGACAGGGGCGGACACGCCTCCCTCTTATTACAAGTATCAGCCTTGAGCTACTACTCTGAACACCGATCTGATCCCTGCCTCTCAAACAGGCTGGACTGGGTAGCAGACACACAGGCACACTCATTGTTCTCCAAGCTGAAACACAAACTGACACACACAGACAGGCACCAGGCAACAACTAGGCGCCTGGCCGTCTTTTTTATTTCAATATCAAACCAAACACAGAGAGGATTGCAAAAGCCGGCCGGTCATCAAAGGCAGGAGCTAACCTGAAGCGCCCCGTACCTTCCCTAGCCTTTCACACAGCAATGCAAACAACACAATGGAGAACAATCCTCAGATGACCGAACCGACATAGAAGCAGCAGCAGATGCATACTTGCTTGAGAATGATCGACCCAGTTTCCATCACCTGCTGGCGGCAGCAGAGTGAGTGATCAATGCAACAAGCAAATCAATTAATAAGAGCAAGCTAAGTAAGATGCCCTACTATTAATTAACTGGGCTACCTAGCTAGCTACAACAAGTCAACATCGACAGATGCACTCAACATGCATGTATGCACGTATGTATACAGTTAGTATGCACTTATTATCACCTTACCTGAGAACGGTGGTTCTGAGCATGCGCCTCTTGTAGTAGCGCGAGTGCACCGGCTTGTCCCACACGTCCTTCTCTATCTCCACGGTCGGCCTCCTCATGCCTGGCTTGCGGCCCCAGCCCAAGGCCGGCAGCTGGCGCAGGCTCCAGCATCCCCTGATCCTGATAGTCTCCAGCGCGGGCGCTGGCACCTTGGCACCCTCGCATATCTGCTGCAGCGCCGGCAGGTCATGCAGGTGGATGGTGGTCAGCTTCGGGAACCAGACTGTTGTATGCTGGTACTTGTCACTCCCCGGCACGAAGATGTGTCTGAGTTTGCCGCAGTGGATAATGTGGATGGTCTCCAAGCAGAGGAAGAAGTAGCTATAGCTCATCGCAAGCCCAAACTGGAGGCTTGGGCAGCAGCGCAGGTGCAAGTGTCGTAGGCTTTTGAAGCAATCGCTATAAACGTTGACGGGATCTTTGCTCCATATGCAATGAGCCATCAAGAGATCCGATGCCCAGATGGTCTCCAGCTTACCGAACATATCCACTGAACCCGGAGGAAAGACGGTGTCCAAGTTGGGGCACCTCTCGACGCGGCACCACCTGAGGGAATTCCAATATGTTGCAGGCATGGTATTGCTCCAGGTCGAGACATCATGCACATGCAAGGATTCAATATATCTCATCAATGAAGCTAAATTATGACTAAAATGATCTGCCTCTGCCTCCACCTCACCCTGCCCCCTATGGCTTCCGTAACCAATCTCGATATGACGATCCAATTGCCCCGTCGGGCCCTTTGGGAAGGCCTGCATTGGGGATGGGCCATTACCAACTTTGGTAAATACATCACAATACATGTCTCTAGCAGCTATATTATAGTGTTGTTGATGATCATTGGACCCAATTATCATCTCCTTGTTTGTTGTTGCTTCAGGTTGAATAGTCTCCATGCATGTAGCTGAAGAGGTGATGCTGATGTTGAAATAATAATGGCCATCCTCGGAACGTGCATAATTTATGGGAGCCCATAAGGACCGAGCGAGCCTAGCATCTGCAATAGTAGCATGCACTTGGAAGTATTTCTGTTGGGCACTAAGGAACGGTGGCCTAGCACACCCAAGTATCCTCACACTCCTAGGCCGTGTGTCCATGCAGATCAACTCCAGCAGCTTCAGTCGTTGCTCATATGAGCCCCATTTTATTGCACGAAGGTTCTCACAGCCTAGCAGGAAGAGTCGCTTGAGCCTTGGGACATCCAGCACCATAGATCCAAAGTCAAGTACCTTGATCGCACATCCAGAAAGGTCTAGCTCCTCTAGGTTGGGAAGCCCACGCAAGAACAGGCTGTCCAGCCGTGTGCATCCTTTTAGGGATACCTTGGAGGTTTTGACAACACTCTTCTTTTTCTGCAACAAATGGATGCTTCAGAGGGCTGGATATAGCAGGAGGTAGCTCAATAGTTGATGTCCGGTGAGATGCAGCAGGTCCATAGGCGTCAAAACTGAATGACCTTAGCGACGTGTTACTAGAAAGCACAACTTCCTCCAACCCATAACAACCATCAAGAATAAGCACCTGGAGGTGTCTTGCCTCCGACATGCTTCCTGGTAGCTTTCTCAAGCCCCTATTGTTTCCAGACAGATCAAGTATTTCTAGACTTGTGTTATCCATAAGAAATGAGTCGCTGATTTCACTTGACATTGTCTCTGCCTCATCATATATAGGTTTGATTATTCGGAGGCATTGAAGGTGAGGCAGCCTTTGTTGTAAACAACTTCTCAACAAGTGCGAGCACCTAACTCCCTCCATGTTTAGCTCTGTAAGGTTAGCCATGAGCTCCATTTTTTGCTCGGATAAGAGCTCAACCCAGTCCGTGTAATGTAGGCCAATCACACATAAACTCTGTAGAAATGCCCACCTAGTTGCACAGGCCCCTCCTTGATGTTCAGCTGCATTATTATTATTGTTGTCTGTACAGTGGTCTAATCCAAGGAATCTTAATGTGTGACAATGCAGGAAAGGAGGCGACAAAAAACTGAAGGAACAACAATAGACAACTAGGACGGCAAGGTGCCTGCAATGTTCAAAAAAGTTGTTCGGTAATCCACGTGGTCTATCTTTTGCTCTTTCAAATCCTAGAAAGATCGATGATGCCCCTGGCAATAAAACTGATGATTCCCCTGCCAGGAAACTTACCACATCCTCATATGCATTCTTATTCTTCAAGGTGACAGGAAAAATCCAACGGCATCGCCTCTTTTCATTGACATGACCATGGTGTCTAGCTACCAGAAAAGGAGGAGTTTCAGGATCTCTTTCGAAATCCGAAAGCAGATAATCAAGTAAATCATCATCGCACTGAATGCTTATCTCTTGTTGCAATGAATTAGTGATCTCCCGTGAACTATCCCCTTGTATGATTCCATCACATATCCAGTAGTTTGGAGAATGTGCTAGCCAAAAAGACCCAGTGGTGCTACGGAAACCGTGATACAGGAGTAACCCATAGACAAAACAATTTAACACTGTTGTCAAGTCGATATCTCGCATACTTGGGTCGCTTGCAACTATGGTAGCAGCCACTTCGCGAAACAGTGCAAGAAATTGTACTGATGAATTATCAATGCGAATGTAAAGATCTGTGTACCCTTTTAGCTTCCCTGTTATATGATCATCAAACATATTCACTGTCAGGATATCACATCTACTGAAAGTCCAAATTATTACGCAGTCATTGCTTTCTCGGATGCCAAATTTACCCAGGGGGATCTCATCATCACTCCCATTGATAAAAATCATCATAAATGATCTCTCCTTCAGGGATTGATAAATCGCTGCTGAAACACTTCGTACCACTTCCCTAGAGCCATAGTCCACTCCATTGAAGTCGTCCTCCTCATCCTGCTCGTCAAACATGGCCATAATCTTGTGGTCAAGTTTCAGCTCATCTGCAATTTTTCTCTGCATAGCCCTTTTACTTATCCATTTTGAGCAATCAACATAGAGTGTAATGTCAAAGCATAGTTCTGGAGGAGGATCCTTCATAGATGGAAGTACTTGTGCTATGGATCTAAGAATCGCACGCGCCCCAAAGCCACCATAACCATGAAAGTAGATGACGTTGTTGTTGAGGTTCCTCTGAATAAGACCAAGTATTTGCTCTCTAGCTTGAGCAACATCTCTTGCCTTGATCTCCTGAAATGCACACGGGGATGGATTGATTTAATCAGCTTGGCATCTAATAGATCTTTTTTGGCATATATAATAAAGATTTGAGCAAACTAATAAGAAAACAAATAAACTAGCTAGCAGTCGCATATTATATATATATATATATATATATATATATATATATAGAGAGAGAGAGAGAGAGAGAGAGACGATGCTCGCTGTCGTACGTACCACTTTTTTCATGATGCTGAAAGTGAAGCACCTCCGATCAACCACTGTAGAGAACGAAGCCCGGCCGGAAGAAATTGATGATTAAATAAATTGGAGAAACAGGGACGGAAGACGACGCGCGAATGCATCCGATTACCAGCGATCGACGATGGATCTAGCTGGCTAACCCATAATGATCAGCCGATCGATCGATATGATGAATCCGCTGACCAAAGAAGACGACGACGACGTCGCTCTCCGCCCGGTAGGCCCCAACAACGTGTAGTGCATTGGGTACTGTATATATTCTCCGATCCCTGCATGCATGCTTGCAGCGAACATGTCCAATATTACTGATGAATTTCAAAACAGCAAATGACAATTAAAACAAATGAATTTCAAATGCATACACCACTACGCAGAAGATTTTTGCAGACGGGCATTTCAGATTAACAGGGGCGCAAGGGCGCCCGCCTCCGTTTGGGCGCCTGCGTTAATGGCCCTTTACGGAGGCGGGCGTCCTATCTGCCTCCGTTCCGTTAATGCCATTTATGGAGTCGACATCTTTATGCGCGCATCCATTAATGGTTTCCAGAAAACCCAAAAACCAAAAACTTTACGACTTTGGGAAATCAAACCCATGACCTGATGTTTAGCACTACCCCCTCTCTATAACTACACCGCGCACTCATTTGTACCTATATATAATATGCTATCATTTTATACTAATGTTTCAAAATCTTATATTCAATTTTTTGTTACAAAATGAACTCAAATGAAAAAAAAAACTTTTAATTATAAAGTTTTAAATCTTATCAAGCACTACAACTTTGGTATAGGATGTATCTCCATCTGAGATTATTCAAAATATATGAATTTTAATAAAATATATGAGACTAAACGACTTCAAATAAAAACTTATCAACAGCAAACATGTAACTCTTTTCATCCGCATCTAGAAATAATGCCCTGTATTTTTAGAGGTGATTCTAAACAACCTCTCAAATGCCATTTTTAGAGGTGGGTAGGCTTGCTAGCCATCTCCAGAAATGGATGTATTTCTAGAGGCGGCTAGAATTCTACAGGCAGTTGGTAGTTTGGCCTATCTCTAAAAATAGATGTAGCACAATAAAATTTATAACTTTTTAAAATTAAGATAAATAAAGATAAACTTTATATCAAAGCTTTAGTACTTGAAGAGATCTATAACTTTATAGTTAATTATTTTTTATTTGAATTTATCTATTACATGAAAAATCTGTTTAAAAGTTCTAGATATTGAAATTCAATTTTTTTAGTTTTTTCAAATGATCTCGGATGGAGAAAAGACTCAAAGCAAAGTTGTAGTACTACAAGGGATTTATAACTTTGTAGTTGATAACTTTTTCATTTGAAATCGTTTAGTACTCAGAAATTCTATTTTACATTTTTAGATTTTGAATTTTTTTGAATTATTCAAAGTATCTCGGATTGAGAAATGATCTAAACCAAAGATGTAGTGCTAGAAGGGATATGCAACTTTACAGTTGACCACTTTTTCATACTCAAAAATTCTGTTTTAAGTTTTCAGATTTCAAGTTTTTTTTTTTTTTTTTTTCAAAGTACCTCGGATTGACAACGACCTAAATCTAAGTTATAGTACCAAAGAGATACGCAACTTTGTAGTTCACTACTTTTTCATTTGAAATCATTTAGGTTCCAGAAATTCTATTTTAAGATTAATGATTTTGAAATTATTATTTTTTAATTTTTTTCAAATGACCTTAACCAAAGTTGCAGTATTCAAAGAGATCTAGGACTCTTGCAGTTTAAATATTTTCCATTTGAATTTGTTACGGTCTCAAATATGCATTACGATATTCAATAAAGTAAATAGAAAAATTATGTCAGACAGCAAGTAGAGGCAGGTTAAATAGCTGCTTCTGCGAATGATTTTCAGCCGCCTTAAAAAATATGTGTGCAGTAGAGTGAGTTCCGGGTCTTCTTTGAGCCCTATTTGCCCATGAAGGCAGCTAGCCTAATAGCCTGTTCTGGTTGGTTACCATTACTCCCTCCGTACCTTATTAACCGTCGCTATGATTAACTGTCACTATGAGAATGTATTGTTCAAACTTTTTAAAGTTTGAATAAGTTTGTAGAAAATATTAACAATATTTATATCTCTAAATAAGTTTACTATAAAAATATATTCAAAGATCTATCTAATGATACTAATTATGTATTATAAATATTACTATTTTCTTGTATATATTTGGTCAATGTTGAATATGTTTGACTTTTTGGAAAACGAGAACGACGGTTATTTAGGGATGGAGGGAATACTTTTGTTCTCCTTAGTTTGTTTCAGAAGCAGAATACTTTTGTTCTCCTTAGTTTGCATACATGAGAGGCCGGACCGCCAGCGGCGGCACCGTGGAACAGGAGTCAACAAAGCATAAAATCATAAAGTCAAAATCTTACATCTTACACCTCAAAAAAAAAAAAAAAAAAAAAACTCACTCTTTTATAGTGTGATTATTGTAACACCCGGTGTTACGCGCTTAATCCCCCTGTCAAATTATTTCATGAGCATCGTGATTTTGAGCTAATGCATGAGTTGAAGTGTGTACTTGATTGTTTGCTATCTGAAAATGTCAATAAAATTATTAAAGGAGAGCTAGTTTCAATTGATCTTTATATCACTTAAGGTAATAGATTAATTTTTATTAAGCAAAAATAATATATAACTTGTATGTGAAACTTAAACAAAGTTTGTAGTACAAGTCTTGTAGGAAGCAATGCAACTTGTCTCACTGAAAAATAATTTCGTTAACTAGTTTTTCCAAAAGCTCGAAATTCAATTTGAATTAAGTTTCAGCTCGGGACAGCATTTTTCTTGAGTCCAGAAACAGCTGACAAAGCTATGTTGGCAAGTGATTTCTGCAAAATCTATCCAAGCAGTGATGTCATGCTATAGCCTTGGTTAGTAGCCTAATGAACCTTCTTTAGTTTGGCTAGGTTGGTTTGGCTGATGTCTAGCTTGTGCGCATCGAAAACCTTGCCCTTTTGGCCCTAAAAACCCACTGCCTCGACCTAGTTCACGCTCTGGCCGAGCTCAGCGTCGTCGCTGACAAACCTAATTCGACATGTCCATTGTTTCTTCTGTAACCGGCTATGATCCAAGTGGGATGTTTCTTCTAGTAGCCCTAAGTACCCTCCTGAGCGTTGTCGAGTTAGTTTCCTTTCTACCGACCTGATATGGTTTTGATCGAAGCTTTAAAAAGTGTGCACGGCACCTGTTTCGCCAGAACGGCTCGTGGCCGCGCTCACCGTGTCCTCCGCTCGGCGTCGCGCGCCTGGCCATATTCTGTGCAGCGCTGCTCGCCGTCGCCCGGTCATGTCACGCTGCTCGAGCATCGCTGCCACCACGGCCCAAGGGCGTCCCAGCGTCGCGTCGCGTCGTGTCGTGTCCGCGCCGCTTTTTTGCTCGGCTAGCGCTGTGTGGGCTCGATAGTGCAGCTGTCATCGCGTCGCACTGCTCGCTGGCGCTGCCGTCGCGTCGCCACCGCACGCAAGTGGCCGTCCTCGATGTCGCCATGCCATTTATGGCACTTTGCCCGTCGTCGCGCTTCCTCTCGGTGTTACAGCCAGCAGCGCGCGAGGCTAACGCGGGCAACCAGTCACCTCCCGCCAAGCCAAGCTGCGACCGATTCCGTCCCTCCCCTGTTCTTCACTGCCGCCATGGCCGCCGGGGGCGCGCCATTAAATTCAGGCAGGGAGAGGTCATCTCAAATCAATTCCTCGCGTCTGGTACTCCGCCATGAAGTCCTTGAGCTGTCCAACCCCACCTCGCCTTGATTGATGCCTGGCCCAGCTCCAATTTTGGAGCTCTCCGGCCACCGGCCATTGACAGGTCGTAAACGACGCATTCATAAGCACCGCCCATCCAAAGCTTCAGAGTCCAATTGATTAGCACCCTTAGCTCCACCCCAATTCCCTCTTCATCCTGCGCACCATCCCAGAGTTGCTACTGCCGCGTTTGGGCGGCCGACGCGGCCGTGTCAATCGGAGTGCGCCGCGGAGCTCGCTGCTCGCACATGGCCAGCTCGCCACGAACCTTCTCCGCCACAACCAACGCTGCAGACGCATCCCTCGTAGTCCCAAGAAGCTCGCCGGTCCCTCTCCTTCGCTCACCAAGGCCCTCCATGACCGGAACGGTCGTGCCACCGCCGTGCATCGTGCGGCCTTGGCTTTCACCGCAGCTAGCCATGCTTCGCTGCCTCCCACCGCGCCTACGCCCGAGGTGTGGCGTCACCTCGTCGCGGGTGTCCGACCACCGTGTGGTCACCGGCGAGGCCGCCGTCGGCCGGCGAGCACAAGACGCCGACCAGCACGCCAAGCCACCGCGCCCCTTCTCGGGGACCTCCCCGGTTGTAAAGAAGAACAAGTCCAGGGGTGTTAGGTGAGGAGTCCATCTCTTTTGCAATAGTGCACACAAAGTGGCAAATGGAGTTAGTTAGAAGATCGGGGTCCTTTTTGCAAAATCTGCCGAGGCGCGCACGGGGTCCCCCTCTGCGCGGGCCGCTTTCCTTTCGCGGGGCCAAGCCCAAGTTGGGCCGGCCGGGCCAGTTTGCCCTTTCCTTTTTTCCAAGATAATTAGAAATGGCTTTATCTTTTTAATTGCTGAAATAACTTTGGAAAATCATATAAAATAGTAGAAAAATCCAAAAATGATGAAACCAATTTTATTAGTTTCCTAAATTCATGCTCTATCCACTGGTATAGCTTGTTCATGCTTTTCTGTTAGATTTTCAGTGAGTATTTAATTGCTCTAGCATGCATGTCCTTAATAGATTAATTTAGAAATGACTTATCATGGTAACTTGATCATAGATTTAGCCCTAAGTTTTATGCGGTAGCTTTGTTATATATACATGTGCTCTCTGTAATTTTGATAGCTCAAGAATAGTTAGTTTGGCGAGATAGCTAAAATACCCTAGTTAGAATATACGTTAAAATAACTAAACGGTAGTGATGACGGCATGAAAAGATGTTTTATGAGTTCGATACGTAGCTTACGATGTTAGCCATTAGAGCTAGCTGTTAGTATGGTTTATGCGTGTTGTATTTTAAGAGTTGTTGTTGCCTTTGTATTGATTGCATCATTTCTGCATCGCATCGTTGCATATCATAATAGGAACGACGATAAACCGATGCAACCGAAGGACTTGGTGTATACATGGGAGATGGTGCCATGGTGATTATATCATGAAGATGGAATATTAACTTTTGGTTATATCTTATCCAGGCAAGCCCCGGTTCATAACCCCTACTATTCTGTACTTTATAACATATATGTTGCATTAAGTTTTGAGGAGTTGGATGAAACCCACTTGCATATATATCCTTATCCTATGAGTCTTACTAGCATGACAGGATCGTATAGATTGCTATGCTACAGGTTTCCGGTAGAAGTCGAGTGATTACCTGTCACTCGCGAGAGATAGGATTACTATTATTATCCTGTTGCTATCACATGGATTATATATGGTTAATAAATGGAGACCGGTCGGGACGGTATCATGGACCGTGGATGGGCGTTGGGTTTGTTGGGCAACAGGAGCGAGGCTCGGTTGCGTTTTTGTCCCGCCTCGTGTCGATTAAGGACCGATCGTTGCTAAGGGTTGAAGGTCAAGTCACGATCTCCTTATCCCGAACACATACTTGTGTATGGGCGCTCGGAAGGCTTGCTCTTTCTTGTCTTGGGTTCCAGCTTCATCCGGACCGACTGTATAGGGTGGTGCATTCATATGTTTTCTTTTTGGGTTGGAGGTCCTTGCACCGCATTACGGCCGGGCCGAAAATGTCGGGGGCTTGGAGTCCCAGTTTGGACGGGGATCTGGAGCCCCGGGCAGGAGAAAGCAAGTTGTTCTCGTCTGTGTCTAGGATGCAGGCGCGAAGTGTGTCTTGGGGTATCCAGCTGGGCGCATTGATTCGCGAATCGCCGTTCTTGAACGGTAACGACGAGGGCCTTATTCTGGCATCGTAGTAAGAAATGGAAGATAAAATATGGATAAAGAGATTCTGATTGCTTACCACTTGCTTGAAAGTAGTTCAGGTGCTCACCTAGAATGGTTAGCTAATGAATTAATCATGGCTACTAAAATTGAATATAAGGATGCACTTTGTTAGTAATGCTTTCCCCAAGAAATATAAACCCAAAGAAGCCAAATAGCCTTGCATATTCCTTGGAGTCATTTTACTTCCTCCTATCGGGTAAGTCTTGCTGAGTACAATTGAGTACTCAGGGTTTTATTTCCCCCTGTTGCAGGTGACAGGTGGATGCTAGCTGCTAACTCTTGTGTGTGGATACCTCCTGGTGGGCTCAGCGAGGAATTCCAATTACGCTACGATAGTAGTTTTATTTTTAACTTCACCAAATGTTTTTTTTATAAAGAATATTTCTATAATGTTATAATCATGTTAAATGGTTAGTCATGAATTGAATAAATGTTTATTTCCGCTGCAATAATGATCAAGTGTACAAGATACTTCAGTTAAGTTTAAAATGAATCAACTTTCATTTTGCTACACTGTATTTATCCTTTCCGCTATTATATAATACTCTGATCAAATGTAAACTTGAGATGTAAGAAATGCAAGATTGTTGTAAGCTTTATTCCCTTATTTGTGATCCTGATGAAAACTGTGGATTTTCGAGTTCTCCCGTTGGGTGTGCTCGACAGAATCGATTAAATTAGTGCGCTCCCTTGGGTACTTAGTGTCTAATGGAAGACAAGGACTCTTGTGAGTGTATAAATTTAGGCGGTTCTGCCACAATTATGATTATGATTAAATGAGGGTAAAAAATAAACAACTAATTACCCGATATAACAGGCTATAGCGTCAGAAAAAAAAGAAACTAGAGATAGAAGTTTGCATAGGAACGTGCAACTCACACGAGTTGTTATATAAAAAAAAGGTTGGTGAGATAAACTTGCTTGTCATCGATACGATACACAACAGTACTTCCTATTTTCGTAACTTTTAAAAAACACCATGTTTGGATCAAAAGACATGCTCAGTGCAAGAAAATACCAAACATGTCACGTTACAGAATATTTGACTTCCTATTAGAGCAGTTATGTACTTATTTTTTTTGATCTTATCATATTTCGTTCAAAAGTTTGCTAATTGGTAAAAAAATCATTACAGAGATAAAATGTTTAATTTTTTTATATGGAGATAAACACATTCAAAAGTTTGTCACTTATGACACGCACTAGTATAGAAACAGTTTTTGTTGACACCTGCTTTTTTTCACTGGCGGTTTATAAAGCTAGTAGAAATAGACGTGTGTAGATACACCTATACTTGCAGTAGGCTTAAGAAAACCGTCAGTATAAAATCCTAGATTTACACTAATGGTGCACTTAAGGCAACCACCAATGTAACATATAGACAATCCTAGATCTAGATTTTCGTGATATAGATCCAGATGGTGAATTTATTTATTAAAATAGATTAATTAATTATTCATACATATGTGTTAAATTATGCACTAATGATTGTAATGTTTATTGATATAGAATGTTTTTTAGACAATTGAGCGAATATTTTTTTAAAAAAAAATATGCATGCCTCTTTCTTATTTTAATCATTTGAATAATTTAAACAGTTAGTGACACCTATATGTTAATGTCCTTTCTGATTTGATTTTAGTTAATCATTATCAATGGATTTTTCTGCAGTTTAAGATGAAAAGGTCATGGACGTACAATTTATCAAGACTTGATCTATCATTTGGTTTATTGATGCCATGAAGAGACATGCGCCGCAGAGAGAAGACGATGCACATATACTGTCCATGCACTATGCTGACGCAGAACATGTCTTTTTCTCATTTGGTTTGCCGTCATGAAAGGTTAATTTGGAGCACACATAGGAAGGGTAGTTCCGCCTTATATGCAATTGGCAACCTAGACAACACTGCTGTCGAGGGACCAAATACATTTGCCAAGAGAATAACACCACTACCCACAAACAGATCATATTATATCGGATGTCGCTGATAATTTATTTGGCGGCGAAGATGGTGATGAAGAGGGCAATTACCATGTTCACAATAACGAATATGTAGAATTCTTTGCGACATTGTTGCAGTGTTGTTCGGATCCCTCAATGTTCTTTGCGAAAGTTATGGAGGCCTTGGCTTGAAGACGACAGCGAAGAAGCCTTTGTACAAAGAGTCTAAGGGTTGTATCAAAGAATGGACGGTATATATTGTGATTTGTTCTTCAGCTGATGATGCTAAAAGCTCAATACGGTTGGTCTGATATGCCAGCTTCAACAAGTTGCTGCAAAGTTGGGTAGTTGTACCTAGGGATAATCTAAGTTAGTTAGGTTAAACTAGGATAGGTCAAAGGAAGACCCTCGGTTTGGCTTAACTAATTTAGAGGGCCGTCGCAGGAACGGTGTTGCGCAAAGAATGCAGGAGATCTGAAAAGGGGCTCGGTAAGCTTAGGTGACCCCACTGGAGTTCTGCACTGAAGCTTTACAACAGAGAAGTTGTTTTTGTGCGCGAGCAGGTTGAGAGCACACTAGAGTTGTCCATGATCATCGAAAGCCTAGCGCCAGAGCTTAAAGAGTGTAACAATTAGAACGTGACAGTGCATCAGTGACCGTTGATAGCACCAGTTACCCCGTGAAAGCTATCCTAGGCTTGTAATGCTTAGTTTCTTGAGAGGGGCTACAAAGAGAGTGTGTGGCCAAGCATGTTAGAACTCCTAGACTCCCTTGCTGACATACACACACATTACAACTCAAGAAATGCCACTAACATTTTCTTGATAGTGATTGCATTCTTGATGAGACTAGAGTGATCTAGTGCATTTGCTTTGAGGGATAGCATCTAGTGGCACTAATGATTGGATGCACTGTGGGTTTTCTTGTTACTCTTGTTGGTTGCTATCACCTAGATGGCTTGGAGTAGCGATATCTCCGTTGAAGCACTCAATTGAAGATTATGACGTGCTTCGGAGTTGATTGTGAGGGGCTATTGGGTTCATTTGTCATCGGAGAGGCGAAGAACCATTCTAGTGGAATCAAGGTTTGGACAAGCACCTAATGATCGAACTAGATCAAGACTAAGCGCTCACGTTGAAGACAACCTTGAGGGGCTGTTGAGTTTAGTAGAGGAGTAGTAATCCAAAGGCTTGCCTCATTATCATGGACATAGGTGACCAGCAAGTCAACGAACCATAGGGATAATCCTTGGTGTCTCCTTGTGTGGTATTGATCTCTATATTCTTGTGCAATTCACTATGTTTATCAATTCAATAGAGTAGAGATATTAGACTTATCACCTTAGGTAGCAAACCTATCTAGTTTACCAATTCTAGTGACTTAGCTTAGTTGCTTTACTTCATACTAGAATTGTGTAGGTGTTGATCACCACCCTAGGCTTGGTAAAAAGTAGCTAGAGTCAGTGGTTATTAGGGCCTCCTTGTTTCTAAGGGTTTGCCTAGTGTTGTGCCTTGCAAGAAAATTTTAGTTAGGTTATTCATTCTCTAAAGATCTCTTACATCTACACAATCTGGCATTAATATAGATGTATTTTTGGAGACTCTGATGGAAGACATAGAAAAACTATGGGAAGAGGGTGTCAAAATGTGGGACGGGTTTCAAAAACAGGATTCACACTAAGAGCAATTGAATTCAAGATGAGTCTGAACTGATGTATCCAAAATATAGTCAAGATGCGCATAGCCAAAATTGGTAGAGACCTCCATTAATTTAAAGGTAATAAGAAAAATAATTTTGCATATAATTCAGCTTGAATTAAGCACATTTGGCCTTTGCAACACTTAATGACTTGATTAATGTGGATTTTGGATGTTAGAAAGAAAATAAATAAATATTGCAAAAATAATCTTAAAAATTTGCATGTTAAAGAGATTTCCATGCAACAAACAAATGGAACATGTTGGATTTCAGAAATCACAGGATCTGGAAAAGTGATTTTGTATGAGGTAAACTCAAGTTTGTGCAATAGTGTACATGATGATGCAATTTCCGATGACTTTCTGTCTGAACTGTATATTTATGCATCATAATTTTTTTTTAAACCCAGGGGCCAGAATGGAAATAATGGTGTTGCTATTTCATCTTCGATGTCTAAAAGATATTTAAATTAGATAAAAAGTGTGTATTGCAATTATGTTAGAACCTGAGGGTGGAAACATACAAGTTCAAGACACATTTTACCGTGTAATTTGGGCACTGAAATTAGGGAAACCATCCATTCTCGAACGGCCGGACCGGAGGCGTGTTAGTGCATTCGCCCCGGTGTGGGTTTTGGATAATTAATGACAATCAAATTAGCGACTAACATGTTCATCAAGTGATATCCATAGGTGTTAGTCCAATGGTGTATTTAAACGAAAGAATTCGGTGAATGATAGCACCCTAAATTTTATGGACAAACGGCGATTCGGCTCAAGTGATTCACTCTCATTCTATTTTGATTTGAGTCGTAGGATATGCCGTACTATCAAGAGGGATACAAAATTAACTAGCTAGATGGGGAACAAAAGTGCTCATGTCGATGTTTTAGAGTAGCTTGAGAGACACCGGCTCACACACGCGCAAGTAGAAGGTTTTTGTTGTTTTACGCAGGATGGACCGGAAGTCCTGCTCTCCCAAATGAAGTCCCCGGGGACCGGAAGTTCCGGTCAGGGATCAGAAGTCCTCTCTCGCACGCGATGGTAGCTGGGCTTTTGGCCTGGCGGAAGTTCCGGTCCCTGACCGGAAGTTCCGCCCGGACCGGAGCCTCCGGTCGGAGACCGAAGCGCTTTCTTGCACGCGACGCCAAGGCCCGCCCGACCGGAAGTTCGGCCGGTGACCGGAAGTTCCGGTCAGCCTGAGTCTCGCCCGATCTCTGCCAACGGTCAGATCTGGTTGGACCGGAAGCTCCGGTGGGGGTCCACCAGAACTTCCGGTAGGCCATTCGGAGGCCGAAGTATAAATACTTTTGAGCTCCGTTTCTAACCGTTACGCCAGGCATTTCACTAATTCACTGTTCACTCGACTTCCCCCAAGCTTTGACTCACCCACTCTCTCTCTCCCCTTGCTTCCAAGCTTCAATCTTCGATTGTTTGAGCTAGGGATGTGAGATTTGAGAGCGGGAGCATCGATCTTCGATTTGAGCACTTGGTCTCCTCGTCTTGCCGGTTGGTTTTGTGTTTATTACTCTTGGGTTCTTGGAACCCTAGCCGGCTAGGCGTTCTTCGTGGTTGCCCGTGTTGATTTACTTGTGAGGGCACCCCGAAGCGTTTGTATTACCCTTCATCTTAGTGGATATCTCAAGTTTTCCTTTGTGGTTGCTTGAGAGAGGTGACCTAAGTGGTCGGGCCTTGGTGGCCACCTCAACAACGAGGACGTAGGCACTCCTTTGTGGGGAAAGCCGAACCTCGGGATAAATCGTGTGTCCCGCGTGCTTGTTGTGGTGGTAGCATCGACTACCCTTGATATTGTGTTCTTTGTATACTCTATTGTCTATTTGTTTGTAGAAAGAAGAACTCAATTCAAGAAGTGATTCCCAAGGGTGTGGTAACTCGTGTAGTTGAAATCACAACTCATTTACTCTGATTTCCTAGTTGTAGGACACCCGAAGTTCAAGTTGGTTTGCAATAGAAGTTTTGGTCTAGACCGGAACTTCTACTCCAAACCACCGGAACTTCCGGTGAGCATCTAACTTCCGCAATTTGAGTTTGTGAATTTCAGGTTTCAAAAATACGCCTATTCACCCCCCTCTAGGCCAATTAGGTCCTTTCAATTGGTACCGCAGCATTGGTCCTCGGATTGACGCTTCACCGCGTGAGGAGTAACTTTGGCCAAGATGGATCCGGACATAATGAAGACTCTAGTAGAGCAAATCACCGCTCAACTCGCCGAGAAGCTCCAAGTGCAACAAAAGGAGCAAATGGACAAGATGCAAGAGCAACTCGACAAGATGAAGGAAGCACTAGAGAAGGCAAATACGGAGTCGGCAAATGATGGTGGTGACAAGACACCAAAAGCTTATGCAAGAACTAGCTACGACTATGGGTCGTCAAGCAAGGGAAATAATCCAAACATGCCAATAGTCAACCCCGGCAAGCCACCTCAATTTGATGGTGTGAGATATGTTGATTGGGCTCATAGGATGAAGTTGCATCTTATAGCCGCAAGGTGTTGGGAAGTGGTGGAAGTTGGTGTGAATGTTTCTCAAGATGCTAGTGAGTGGACACCCGAAGATGCCGCCGACTTTCAACTCAATGCAACAAAAATGCAACCTTGATTTTACAATGCCTATCTCCTAAGAAAATAACAAGGTCAATGGAATGGTTAGTGCAAAGCAAATTTGGGAAACCTTGAAAGTGTCATTTGAAGGAGACAAGAGTGTTAGAGTGGGAAATATTGAGCTTCTACAAGGAAAGATTGAAAACTTCTTCACATTAGAAGGAGAGACCACTCAAGAAATGTACAATAGATTCATGACCTTGGTAAACAGAATTAGAGCACTTGGAGACACACGGTTGGGATGACCATGCAAAGAAGAAGGAAGATTTGTAGAGTGTATAGACAAAAGAACAACATGCTTGCTTCTTTCATTATGGAGAAGGACAACTATAGCACAACGACACCACAAGAAATGCTTGCTAAGCTATTGCATCATGAAGTGCTAGATGATGAAGCCAAAGAAGCAGTGAGACATAGAAAGAGTATTGCTCTCAAGGCATCACAAGATGAAGACACTAGCCATAGCAACAAGAGACGTTGTGAGCATGAAGATAACAAATGATGATGATGATCTTGATGATGAGCAAGCGTTACTAGTGAGGAACTTCAAGAAGTTTCTTAGAATGAAGAAAGACAAGATGAGAAAAAGTGGTGGAAGCAAGCCTTTCAAGAAGAGATTTTGCTATGAGTGTGGAGACATTGATCATTTTGTTGCGGATTGCCCAAATAAAGGCAAGAGGTCTAGATTTAACAAGCAAAGTGATAAGAAGTACAAGGACAAGAAGAGAGGTGAAGCACACATGGGTCAAGAGTGGCAATCGGATGATGATAGTGAAGATGACAATGGCAATGAGAAGAAGAGCGTGGCTGCAATTGCTATACAAGAGGCATCTTCTTCTTCAACGCTCATCACCGACAATGCTTCATCGACGTCTCTCTTCTCCAACATCTCTTCATCACCTTCGCTCTTCGCCAACCTCACCGACAACGACTACCACACTCCTACTTGTCTCATGGCAAAAGGAGATAAGGTGCCTCCTAACTCTCCTACTCATACATCTAGTGAATATGATAGTGATGATGAGAATGATGAGAACTATGCTAGCAAAATCATTAAGAAATATGGTAAAAAGGTAGCAACTAAAATCTTGAAGCTAATGTACACCATAGAAGAGCGTGAGTCATGCATTGAGTCAGAAGGGGAATTGCTCCTAGAGGAAAGGGAGAAGACCCAAGGACTTGAGGCATCTCTCACCATGGAAAAGGGAAAGGTTGAGAAGTTGAGCGTGGAGTTGTCCATGGTCAAGGATTCATATGAATGCTTGACCAAGGAACACTCTTCACTCAATGACTCTTTAGCTCCTCTAAAGCATGATCTTAGTTTGGCTCAAGAAAGCTTCGCAAGCTTAAAAGAGAAATATGATACTCTTGAGCTAAACTACGAAACTCTTTGGAGAAGCACCTCTACCGCCTCTAAAGAAATTAAAGCTTCAACTAGCAAGGGCTGTGAAAGATGCTTTAATGTTGATATAAATGCTTGTGCAACTAACCTTGTTGAGCTAGAGAAGAAAGACAAGGAGATTCAAAGGTTGAACTCTATTGTCAAAGTTGGTTGCAAGTGCAAAGAAAAGCAACAAGCAAATGTGTACAAGGCATCAAGACACCCCATGATCAAGGATGGCATTGGCTACAATAGGTATGATGGTAAGGCCAATGGGAGGAACATGGTCAATAGGGTAGCTTGTGTGAAGTTCAATAAGAGTGTGCCACTTGTTGATCTTATCAACAAAGTGAACAATGCTAGCACCTACAAGCACACAAGCAAACAACAAGAAGAGCAACAAGAACAAGCAAGTAGAGGTGCCCAAGCAACAAGTGCCCATCTCACGGAGCCACATTTGTGATTATATGTGTTGTTGGGATAAGGATGGCAAGATTGTGGTGAAGTATGTGGGTGCACTCAAGAAGAGGCAAATCTTGAGGAGTGTTTGGGTGCCCAAGCCTTTTGTGACTAACCCCTAGGTTCCATCTCGGGACCTAAAACAAAGGCTTGAACTTGTTTTGCAGAATATTCCTCCTAAGTGGATCAAGTTGAGTGCTCGATAGTGGATGCACAAATCATATGACCGGAGAGAAGAATATGTTCATCTCCTTTCAGCCAAATCAAACTTCATGTGAAAGGATTGTCTTTGGTGACAATAGCAAAGGAGATATCCTTGGTTTGGGTAAAATTGCTATCTCAAATGATAATTCTATTTCTAATGTTCTACTTGTGGATTCGTTGGGATACAATTTGTTATCCGTCTCACAACTTTGTGAGATGGGATACAATTGTCTCTTTACGGATAAGGGTGTGGAAGTCTCTAGGAGGGCGGATTCCTCTATTGCTTTTACGGGTCAACTAAAGGGCAAGCTTTATCTAGTTGATTTTGCAACTAGTAAAGTGGGGTCCGAGACTTGTTTAGTGGCAAAATCTAGCATGGGCTGGTTATGGCATCGCCGACTAGCTCATGTTGGCACGAGGAACTTGGCCGACCTTCAAAGAGGTGGACACATCCTTGGACTAACAAATGTTTCTTTTGAGAAAGATAGGATTTACAAAGGCATGTCAAGCCGGGAAACAAGTTGGAGCTAAACATCCCGTCAAGAACATAGTGACAACTACAAGACCACTTGAGCTGCTCCACATGGACTTATTCAGCACCCAATGCTTACATAAGCATTGGAGGTAACAAATATGGTTTTGTAATTGTTGATGATTATTCTCGTTTCACTTGGGTATTCTTTTTTTGAGAGATAAAGGTGAAACCCAAGGGATCTTCAAGAAGTTTGCAAGAAGAGCTCAAAATGAGTTTGATGTGAAGATCAAGAAAGTGAGAAGTGACAACGGGACGGAGTTTAGGAACACCAACATTGAAGAATACCTTGATGATGAAGGCATCAAGCATGAGTTTTCGATTCCCTACACACCTCAACAAAATGGTGTTGTGGAGAGAAAGAACCGAACACTCATTGAAGCCGCAAGAGCAATGTTGGATGAGTACAAGATCCCGGAGAAAGACTTTTGGGCGGAAGCCATGAATACGGCATGTCATGCTATCAACCGCTTATATCTTCACAAGATAAGGAAGAAAACCGCCTACGAGCTACTCACCGGTAACAAACCTAAGGTGGATTACTTTAGGGTTTTTAGATGCAAGTGTTTCATACTTAATAGGAAATCCAAAAGCTCTAAGTTTGCACCTAAGGTAGATGAAGGTTTCTTACTTGGTTATGGTACTAACGAACATGGATACCGTGTCTTCAATAAGACCACCGGTCTAATTGAAATTGCGGTAGACGTGACTTTTGATGAAAGCGACGGCTCTCAAAAGGAGCAAGTCAATGCTGAAATTGTAGGTAAAGAAGAACCATCTCATCAAGTGATAAAGAAGCTTGCAACCGGTGAAGTGAAGCCCGTTGAAGAAGATGATGATGAATCACTGCAAATCAATCATGATCCTAGCATACATCATGGGCCAAGCCATGCCCATGACATCACCCCAACTTCAAGAAGGGATCATGGCTCAAGATCATATGCAAATCAAGATCCAACCCAAGTAGAAGAAGACAACCAAGGAAATGTTCAAGATAATCAAATCATTGACTCTCCAATAAACCAAGACAATGACAGTGATGATGATGGCCCAATCCAAAGAAGAAGTCAAGTGCCTCATCCGAGAGTGCATCATACCATTCAACGGGATCACCCCGTTGACAACATTCTTGGGAGCATTCAAAGAGGAGTTACTACAAGATCAAGATTGGCAACCTTTTGTGAGCACTTCTCTTTTGTGTCACCGATAGAGCCCAAGAAAGTTGAAGAAGCACTTGAAGATGAAGATTGGATAATGGCAATGCAAGAGGAGTTGAACAACTTCACTCGGAATGAAGTCTGGTCCTTGGTGGAAAGACCCAAGCAAAATGTGATTGGAACCAAATGGGTCTTCCGCAACAAACAAGATGAGCATGGCTTGGTCACAAGAAACAAGGCACGGTTGGTGGCTCAAGGATTCACTCAAGTGGAGGGATTGGATTTTGGGGAGACATATGCACCGGTGGCAAGGCTAGAATCGATTCGGATCTTGCTAGCTTTCGCAGTTCATCATGACTTCAAGTTGTATCAAATGGATGTGAAGAGTGCATTCCTCAACGGCCCCCTATCCGAAGAAGTATATGTTGAGCAACCACCGGGTTTTGAAGATCCCAAGCATCCCGACTACGTCTACAAGCTCGACAAGGCGCTCTATGGGTTGAAACAAGCCCCTAGAGCTTGGTATGATTGTCTCAAGGACTTCCTACTCAAACAAGGGTTTGAGATTGGGAAGGCCGATCCTACTTTATTTACTCGCAAAGTCAATAATGATATTTTTGTGTGCCAAATATATGTCGATGACATTATATTTAGTAGTACTAATGTGGCTTTTTGTGAGGAGTTTAGTAGGATCATGACTCAAAGGTTTGAAATGTCTATGATGGGAGAGTTGACGTACTTCCTCGGATTTCAAATCAAGCAACTCAAGGAAGGCACGTTCATAAGTCAAACCAAGTACACCTCCAACATGTTGAAGAAGTTTGACATGGACAAAGCCAAGCCCATCAAGACACCGATGCCGACAACCGGACATCTCGACCTTTGAGGAGACAAAGAAAGCCGTAGATCAAAAGGTATATCGCTCCATGATTGGATCCCTACTTTACCTTTGTGCATCTAGGCCCGATATTATGCTTAGCGTGTGCATGTGTGCAAGATTTCAAGCCAATCCTAAAGAGTGTCATCTTGTGGTCATTAAGAGAATTTTTTGGTATTTAGTACACACTCCTAATCTTGGCTTATGGTATCCTAAGGGCTCCACTTTCGATTTGCTTGGGTACTCTCGATTCGACTACGCCGGTTGCAAAGTAGATCGAAAAGAGTACCACTTGGGACTTGCCAATTTATTGGTAGGTCTTTACTATCTTGGAGTTCTAAAAAGCAAAATAGTGTTGCCTTGTCAACCGGCCGAAGCCGAGTATGTGGCGGCCGGTGCTTGTTGTGCCCAACTACTCGGATGAAGCGGACCCTTAAAGACTTTGGATGTGAGCTAACCAAGATTCCCCTTTGTGTGACAAATGAGAGTGCCATTAAGTTGGCAAATAACCCCTAAATCACTCTCGCACAAAGCACATAGACATCCGGCATCACTTCCCGAGAGACCACGAAGCCAAAGGAGATATCGCTTTGCATCATGTGAGCACCGATTATCAACTAGCCGATATCTTCACAAAGCCCCTAGATGAGTCAAGATTTTGTGCTTTGAGGAGTGAACTAAATATCATTGATTCTCGTAACGTGGCTTGATATCTTGTGCATATTTGTTTGATATAGAATTGGTCAAAAGATTGTGAAAAGTTGTGTGCAAATTTCAAAATCTATTTTCAACAACTCAAATGTGTCCATGGCTATGTATTGATTGAATAAAATCTGGACATATATGAGTTGGTTCGAGTATATCATGAAGTTCACCACTTTGTTAGCTTCCTCGGTGGTCAAGTTTTTCGGGTCAACCGGAAGTTCCGGTCTTCTGATCGGAAGTTCCGGTACGACCGGAGGCTCCGCCAGGTGACCGGAACCCCTTCCTGGAGCGCGACGGCATGTCTCACCGGAAGTTCCGGTCCCCCACCGGAACTTCCGGTCTGCTCGGTTTTGACCGCGGTAAAGGCTAGGTCTCGGGTCTTTAGAAGTCAAACGGTGCCCTTCTTCTTCCTTCTTTCACCCGTGCACTGTAGCAACCGACGGCGGCCCCTTCTTCTCCACCCCCGATCTCTCTCCTCCTCCACTTTCTTTCAAATCCCTTTGGTGAGGAGATTGTCCCAGCCTTGGAGATCGCATTGGTGGTGGTGGTGGTCGCCGGGAAGTCTTGGCACGTGTGGATTTGACTCTCTCCCTCTCCGAGGAACAAGGTACCGGGATTTCCCTTCGATCTCCCAATGTACTTGGTTTTGGGTCGATTCCTTGCATGTGCTAGCGATTATTTGTATATACATGCTGTTGGAATGCCTATCATGCTATGCACGTGGTCGATCTCTGTGGAACACGTGGGTGACGTCACATTAGGGCTCAACCGGAAGTTCCGGTCCTCTGACCGGAGGTTCCGGTTGGCTCTGTGCAGCATCTCCCCGTGTGTTCACCTGTCGACTCTTTTGTCGCATTCCATGGTCATGTCTAAGACTTCCCTATCGTCGTGTTCTTGTGTTGTGCAGCATGTCTCGCCGCGCCAACCCTAGTCGTGCGGCTCGTCCGGGGGAGACGCGGGATCGTCCTCCGAGTATGGGTGATGGGGAGGAGGATCGTCCTCGAGGCAGTCGTGCAGCACGCCGTGGCGGACCTCGGACTGTCGTCTCATCTGATGATGAAGGTCCTATCAGTGTCCCTGATCGCACTCGTACTCGTGCATGTCCGACTCTTGCTCACCATGAGATGGTTAATGATACAAAGAAATGCTAGTCGATTGATGTGGAGGGTCGTGCCATTGCTCGAATTTGTTCGGCGCCACCTATCACCATTGGTGCAGCTACCATGAACCGGATCCTTCCTCACCACTCTCGCTTTTGTTCCCACGCCTCGCTTGCCGGTGACTCCCTCCGGAGTCAATCCCAGGTGGCCTATCGACTACCGCAAGCAAGCAAGGGATGTCAAGAGGATGCGCAAGGAGAACCCTTTCAAGTGGACAAAGTATGAAGGCGTTGATCCCCGCTTTTGGTCACAGTTTCATAGTGATTATTATCACCATGTGTGCTTCAAGGCGGGGGAAACGGGCTCTATACTACCTATTGTGCAGCACAAGGCTCCCACTCTCAAGTCACTTAAAGAGCACAAGCACCCTGACATTGATCAGTTGATTGAGAAGCTAGAGGGGTGGCACATCTTGGGTCTCATGAACTTCAAGCACAACTGGAACAGTGAGATCCTTCTTCAGTTTTGGGCCACTCTCTACATTGATGAGACAAACAAGGTACTTCACTGGATGACAGAGACTCTACATTACCGTTGTGATTATCATCAGTTTTCTCGTCTTCTTGGGTTCACTAGAGAGGATAGAAATGCTCCTAGCTTATATGATCACTATGTGAAAGGTGTTGGTCGTGCGGATTTCATTGAGACTGGTCTTTACCATAATCCTGCTCAAGCAAATGGCAGCACTCACAACTTGAAGCCATATTTCTATGTGCTAAATAACTTGATTCGTGCCACTATTGATCCCAAGATTGAGATGCCACTAAGTTGCAAAACCATGCTCCCCGCCATTCTTGTGTGCTTTGGTCTTCACAAGAGGTTTAGTGTCACTGATCTCCTTTGGAGGAACATTGAGGATGTCTCGACTGATCCACACAAGTCTTTGCCCTATGCGCCATATCTTATGCATGTGATTGAGCAAGTTGTTGGATTCTCTTTCTATCATGACGTCATTCATAAGGATTGGAAAGTGAAGAACATTCTGGCACCTACGGGCAAAGGTAAGGCCCCTATGGAGAGTGGAGGTGGTGCTGTCCCTGAGGATGAGGACTTAGGTGGTGCTGAGGCTGAGGAGGCTCCTCCTGTGGATCCTTCTGGTGGTGCTACAGCTGGTGGTGTGAGCAGCCGTGGTCGTGGACGTGGTCATGGCCGTGGGCGTGGTGATGCTACTCGCCATGCACTTCAGAGGTTCTTCTCCTATTTCTGCTACACTCAGAAGAAGACCGATCAGCGTCTTCGTCGCTTAGAGGAGAAGGCCGATCTCACTCCTGCATCTCCACTTCGAGACTTCCAGACCCCTATGCCGAGTATGATGCTATGTATGGGGGGCATGAGTTTGATGCAGTGAGCAGCAGCAGCAGCAAGCAGGACCCTTCCTTCACCGCTTTTGATCCTTCTTATGGCGGTGGGCTTCCCTCCGGTTACACCATGGAGGACACCGAGCTGGGCGCCTCCTATCAGGACTTCTTTGGTGCAGCTGATGAAGTCACGAGGACATCTCTTTCTGGTGCTCCTGCTTTTGGTGGTGGAGATGGTGGAGCTGGCCCTTCTTCGACCCATGGCTTCTTCGACGACGAGTAGTGCTTGCTGCTTTGCCCCTTTTGCTTTCTCGGAGCCTACCCTTTTTGGCATTTGATGCCAAAGGGGGGGTGTTAGGCTTATTATCATGATGTAATAAGGGTAGTTAAAATTTTCGGTCTGTAATAACTCTCTTATCTCGTGTGGTGAACTATGTGGTAGAACTTGAACTATATGTGTGTGGTGGATGATTGTAGGTTAAGACCCTTTATGTTTATCATCATGTGATGTCTCTTATGTGATATTGTGATGGCGTTTGTTGTCTTTAGAATGGTTATGTTGGTTAAGTCCTTTTCTTTCTATCATAACCATTCATATTCTTTCACTTTATTTTTGTGATATATCTTGTCATATGCATCATGGTTTTATTGTCACACACTCACTTAGGCACCCCACGGATTGTAAAATTTAGGGGGAGTCTCCCTAGTGTATGCCACCTAGATTTCACTCAAGATTTTGAAATTCAAATCCAATGCATACACTAAGGGGGAGCTTCTCTTAAATTTTGGAATTCAAAAGTACAAATTCATTCTATCATATATAAGCCTAAGTTGGTTGTCATCAATTACCAAAAAGGGGGAGTTTGTTAGTGCATTCGCCCCCGGTGTGGGTTTTGGATAATTAATGACAATCAAATTAGCGACTAACATGTTCATCAAGTGATATCCACAGGTGTTAGTCCAATGGTGTATTTAAACGAAAAGAATTCGGTGAATGATAGCACCCTAAATTTTATGGACAAACGGCGATTCGGCTCAAGTGATTCACTCTCATTCTATTTTGATTTGAGTCGTAGGATATGCCGTACTATCAAGAGGGATACAAAATTAACTAGCTAGATGGGGAACAAAAGTGCTCATGTCGATGTTATAGAGTAGCTTGAGAGACACCGGCTCACACACGCGCAAGTAGAAGGTTTTTGTTGTTTTCGCAGATGGACCGGAAGTCCCGGTCTCCCAAATGGAAGTCCCGCTTGGGACCGGAAGTTCCGGCCGTGGATCGGAAGTCCTCTCGCACGCGACGGTAGGGGCTTTTGGCTGGCGGAAGTTCCGGTCCCTGACCGAAAGTTCCGCCCGGGACCGGAGCCTCCGGGCGGGAGACCGAAGCGCTTTCTTGCACGCGACGCCGCCCGGCCGCCCGACCGGAAGTTCCGGTCGGTGACCGAAGTTCCGGTCGGCCCGAAGTCTCGCCCGATCTCGCCCAACGGTCGGATCTGGTTGGGACCGGAAGTTCCGGTGGGGTCCACCGAACTTCCGTGTAGGCCATTCTCGGAGGCCGAAGTATAAATACTTTTGAGCTCCGTTTCTAACCGTTACGCCAGGCATTTCACTAATTCACTGTTTACTCGACTTCCCCCAAGCTTTGACTCACCCACTCTCTCTCTCCCCTTGCTTCCAAGCTTCAATCTTCGATTGTTTGAGCTAGGGACGTGAGATTTGAGAGCGGGAGCATCGATCTTCGATTTGAGCACTTGGTCTCCTCGTCTTGCCGGTTGGTTTTGTGTTTATTACTCTTGGGTTCTTGGAACCTTAGCCGGCTAGGCGTTCTTCGTGGTTGCCCGTGTTGATTTACTTGTGAGGGCACCCCGAAGCGTTTGTATTACCCTTCATCTTAGTGGATATCTCAAGTTTTCCTTTGTGGTTGCTTGAGAGAGGTGACCTAAGTGGTCGGGGCCTTGGTGGCCACCTCAACAACGAGGACGTAGGCACTCCTTTGTGGGGAAAGCCGAACCTCGGGATAAATCGTGTGTCCCGCGTGCTTGTTGTGGTGGTAGCATCGACTACCCTTGATATTGTGTTCTTTGTATACTCTATTGTCTATTTGTTTGTAGGAAGAAGAACTCAATTCAAGAAGTGATTCCCAAGGGTGTGGTAACTCGTGTAGTTGAAATCACAACTCATTTACTCTGATTTCCTAGTTGTAGGACACCCGAAGTTCAAGTTGGTTTGCAATAGAAGTTTTGGTCTAGACCGGAACTTCTACTCCAAACCACCGGAACTTCCTAAGTGAGCATCTAACTTCCGCAATTTGAGTTTGTGAATTTCAGGTTTCAAAAATACGCCTATTCACCCCCCCTCTAGGCCAATTAGGTCTTTTCAAGGCGCCGTCCGAACATTAACGCGCAATTTTTCCTTATTTGCTTTCGGGTGCCGATGCACGCTAATTTCCCACGCCTACGGGGTGCTTTGCGGTGAGGCAACCAGGCCCACCCACCCACATGCATGCGTGGGCCGACCGAAGCCCGGGGGCGCCGGGATTTCCAAATATGAGATTAGGTAACGTGCGTATGTTTTTTTTTTATTTCTTTTCTATCCTTTTCTTTTTGTTTTGTTTCTATTTTATTTTCATGCTTCAATTTTTATTTATATTTCGTATTTATTTTATGTGAATTTTATTATTCCTTTCATTTTTATTTTTCTTTTTCTCTTTCTTTCTTTTCTTATTACTTTTTTATTTCCTTTCTTCAATTTATTTTTTTTGTTATATTTTCATGTGATTTTTCATTATTTTTTATATTTTATATGTTCTTGTTTTTACTATAATTAAATATTTTGTTTTTTATTTTATTTCTATTTTATATTTATATTTTATTTTTTGTATTTCTTTCGTTTTTTTTCCTCTTTTGACTGTATATTTTATATAGATTTTTTATTTTCTATTTTGCCATTTTTATCTTATTTAATTAGTTTTTGGTTCTATTTTTATATTCCATGCGATAGTACATTTATATAATATACATGCTATGTTTTATAATATTTTTTATTTATATACATGATGTTTTATAATATTTTTATGTTCCCTGTGGTATACATGTGATGTTTATGATTTTTTTGATGTTCACGAAATATACATGTGATGTTCACGTGTTATATGCGTGATGTTCTCATGTTATACATGTGATATTCTATGATGTTTTTTGGTATGTTCGCGTAATATATATGTGATGTTCTCGTAGTATATAGGCGGTGTTCTTTGATGTTTGATGTTCCCGTAGTATATAGGTGATGTTCTATGTTGTTTTCTCTGTGATAGTATATATGTGATGTTCTCATAGTATATAGACGTTGTTATATGATGTTTGATGTTCTCGTAATATACGGTGATGTTGCATGATGGTTTTTGTGATGGCCACGACATATACATGTGATGTTCTATGATGTAATATTCTATAATATTTTTAGTGGTGTTCTAGGTGTATTTAGTGAAGTTCAATCAAGTATACATATGATGTTCTATAGTATATTCTAAAATGTAAGTATCCATGTGATGTTTTTTTTTAAAAGTTTTCTCTATTACGTGTTTTTATCTTTTTTCTTCTTACATGTTGCTCAAGATTTTATTATCTTTATTTATATTATGTATTTATTTATTTATTTATTTTTATGTATATTAGACAGAATCTGAACATTGTCTATGATGTTTGCGTAGTATACAATGATGTTCTATAATGTATTATATGATGTTCATGTAGTATATATGTGATATTCTGTTATGTTTTTTTTTGATGTTCAGATCATATAAATGAGATGTTCTACGATGTATTTTTGATATCCTATTTATTTCTTTTTTATTTTTTCACATTTTTTATTTTTATATATTTCATTTATTTTATTATATAATTATATATTTTATATTTTGTTGTCCTTTTTATATATTTTTATGGATATTATAGTACCAATCACTTAAATCAAGAACATTTTCTTGTGAAGATAGTACATTATTTTCTGAACCTAGAGCATCACCTTTGCTCAAGAATAAAAGAAAATGTTTCATCTTTATGAAATAAATATTTGTTAATAAAACTTTATCTAAATATATTCATATGGGATCTTGTTTTGAAGGATTTGTTATAAGAAACGCGATAGTGCAATTTGAAATTTAATTTAGACACTCGGTTTAGGAATTACAAATTTTTTTAGTTTACAAAACCATTCATTATACGATGTGTTTCTTTCGTCTGTTGGTTCAAACACAAAGCACATGCACGTGGCCCACCTTGGGCCCCTGGTTGTGCGTGGTGCTGTGCCAGCCCTGCGAAAACATATGCACGTGGCCCACCGCGGATCGCTGGTCGCGCGTCACGCGCGCTGCTGCCTTGCCAGGCCTGCGAAATTTTGGGCGTGAAACCTGCCGGCGTGGAGAATCGTCTGAATGCGCAGACCCTAGGAGCTCCCATGATATTGGAAGAAACATAGGGGATTTTGTGAATGTCGGCCATTTATTTTTTTGGAAATGCTAATTTCCGATCGTGTAGGTGTTGAAGCTTCGGCGCGCACACCTTGAGAGCCATCCGATGCGCGCGGGGAAGAAGGAGGCTGCCGATTCGCCACGCTTGCGCATGCCCAAAGCCCGCTGTCCGTGTCCGCGCTCGTGCCTGCCCGAAGTCCGCCGTCTATGTCCATGCCCGCCTGCACCTAGGGTTCTGGCGAGCCACGCCGCCCCTTCTTCTCCAACTCCAGCGGGTATAGAAGGGCCGGCCGTTCGGGGGAGGTAGGTAGGCCAGGTGGTGGGGAAGGTCGATGGGCGGTTTAGGGCAGCAGGGGTGGTCGATCTAGGTCGGGCGGGGGGCACCATGGTTGGACTTCGGGGCGGAGCTCGACGGGTTTGCCGGGCTGCATGCGGGAGGGGGTGGGGAAGGGGGAGGCAGAGAAGGTGGCGCCGGCCGACGAGCTAGGTTTCGCCGGGAGCTGGCCGCTGCCATGGCCACGGAGCTCCGGCGATACCCTAGCTCGCCGATGACGGGGGCGGTGGGCGCCCGGGGGGTAGAGGTCGTGGAGGCAGGGGCGGGGGAACTCACCGGAGCCGGGCGAGGGATGAGATGCGATGAGAGGAAGAATAGTGCGCATGAGGGAGTGGGAGAGAGAGAACGTGCGGGCAGATGCGTCTCCGCGTGCACGTGCTGGGGCTACTAAAGTCATTATTTTTTAAAAAAAAATGAAGCTAGTCAGGCCAAGCCAACCTTGGGCTGCAGCCCATGCGGCTATTTGGGCTCAACCAACCCATGCGGGAGGCGCTCGCGGCCCATATAAAATGCGTTGGGGGCGTCGGTAAGGGTTTCCGAAAACTCCATCCAATCTGGTCGCCGCCGCATAGGTGGGCAAGCAGCACTGCCGCAGCTGTTCGAGGCCAGGCTCATCGGGCATGGAGCAGAGGTGAGGGTGGCATATGTAGGCAGCGGTGGCACATGGAGCATGCTTGTGCCACTCGATGGAAGTGGTGCGGGCCCGCTGGCCCGCATGAAGACGGCGCTTGGCCGGTGGAAGATGTGTGTGGCAAGTACGGCGAGGTAACCCGAAGTCCTCTGGTTGGGGACGGCTGGTGGCGGATTGGCAGTGCACGTGGAGGCGCCCTTGCTTGTGTCGCTGTTGCAGCCTGCGATGGAGCACGAGAGCAGACTCACAGCTTCTCTGGCAGTTATAGGAGCAAAAAGGCTAAAATAGAATAGTTTCCGAGGTGGAGCTCTTTAAAACGTGCTCTAATAGTGTGGGAGCCAGATAGACCTAAATATACTAGCTTCTTCCATGTCCCTCTTTCTTAGAGCAGTCCCAATAGAGCATTAATGGTGGTTTCTATCTCAATTAAATGACTCACGTAAGCAAAAATACTGACATGGCACCTTAATTAATGAAGAAAGAGACGAAGAAGGGAAGAAATCCTTTCTTCACAAGGAAACGACGTCTACACTTGACCCGAGGCAGTAAGAAACCATCGTTTCTCCGCTGGGAAGAAACCGGTGGTTTCTATCTACTTGGGGCCCGCATGAGGTCGAAAGTGCTCGTCGTGGAAGCTCGGCCACGCCGTCATGCTCATGAGCCGGCCGAGACGTGTTCTTGGCGGTGCCGCGTGCGCTCGCCCCTTTGGTACCGCGCTTGCCGGAGCTGCAGCGTCCGCCCGCCGGAGCCACCGCGCTCGCCCGACGGGGCCGCCGCGCTTGACTGCTGGCACCGCGCGCTCGTCCGCGCTGCCGCGTGCTCGCCGGAGCCGTTGCGCTCGCCCGACACCGCCAACGCACTCACTCGTCCGCGCCAGCGCGCGCGCCAGATGGAGCCGCCGCGCTTGCCCGACGTGGTCGCCGCACCTGCGCGTCCGCGCCGCCGGAGCCGCCGCGCTTGACTGCTGGCACCGCATGCTCGTCCGCGTCAGCGCGTTCGCCGGACGAAGCTGCCGTGCTCGCCCGACATGGCCGCCACACCTGCTTGTCCGCTCCGCCGCGCTCACCCGACGACGCCGGCGCGCTTGCCCGTGGGCGCCGTGTGCTAGTCCGCGTCAGCGCGCTCGCCTGCCGGAGCCGCCGCGTGCGCTCGCATGCAGGAGCCACCCTTGTGTGCCGAAGCAGCCGTGCTTGCCACCGGTGCCACACTCGACCATGCTAGCACGCCCGCCCGCCGGAGCCGCCACGCTTGCGTACCTGGCACTGTTTGTCTCTTTGCTTTGGATGGTAGTGGTTACGAGAGATAGTGCATCGATGGTGGAAGAGATAAAAGGGAGAGAGAAAGACTAGTATTTATTAGTTAAAGAAACCAGCATTGGAGAATATAGTTTCTATAGATGATTTTTGCTGACGTGGTCATCATGGAAATCGTACAGAGTTTCTACCATTGGAACTGCTCTTATTTACTATCAAGTCATAGTTCAGTGTAGAGCAGCTCCCTTTCTTTGATTCCCTTTCTTTGATTCTTGTTTGTCGAACTCAGTGTAACGCAAAGTGCATGACACACTACAGCAAAAGTGATTTGTAGGGGCGGTTTATAAGCATTTGTAGCCACGGTTTTCTCAACCGCCTCTAAGCAACCGTGGCTACAAATACCCGATTTGTAGAGACGGTTGGCCAACCGCCTCTACAAATTGATTTGTAGGAGCGGCTGGTGATTTGTAGAGGCGGTTTTATATCCAACCGCCCCTACAAATCAATCTCTACATATTACGAAAAAAAATTATAAAAAATAGCAAAAAAATTTTTTTAATAGGAGGAAGGCCGCACTAGGCAGCCACCACCCCAAGCTCACCCTAGCCTTTTGTCCGTGATTTTTACTTTGCGTTGGCCGCGATTCAAACTCACAACCACACCCTTGCGCTATCCATCCTCTACCACTGCACCTCACTATCACATGTGTCCATTTTGCATTTTCTTTTCCCACATATTATGCTAAATTGAGATTAAATTAATTGTTTGAGGTCCTAAACGGATTCAAATCAAAAAGTTATCAACTACAAAGTTTTATAACTTTTCAAGACCTACAACTTTCATGTTGGTCATTTCTCTATCCGACGTCATTTGAAAAAAGTCAAATTTCAAATTTGAGAAAGTCAACATAATTTTCCTTTGCAAGATAATTTCAAATAAAAAGGTTGTCAACTATAAAGTTTCATAACCTTTTTGCGATCTAAAACTTTTATGTTGGTTGTTTCTCCATCCGAGGTCATTTCAAAAATTTAAATTTCAAACTTGAGACATTCAAACATAATTTACCATGTGAAAAAAAATTTAAATAAAAATATTGTCAAATACAAAGTTGCTTAACTTTTTGAGATCTACAAACTTTTTTTGGTTGTTTCCCCATCCAAGATCATTTCAAAAAAATCAAATTTTAGTGCTTTATTTTTTATATTCGGCGCTCATTTGTAGAGGCGCCTCAATATAGAACCGCCCTTACAAATCGGATTTGTAGGGGCGGTTGGATACGGAGCCTCCCGTACAAATCAAGACATTTGTAGGGGCGGCTCACAACACCAACCACCCTTATAAATGGATTTGTAGGGGCGTTCGTTTGGCCACTATTTATAGGGGCGGTTCAATATAGAGCCGTCCCTAAAAAAAAAGAAAGGCACTGCTACAAATCGTTTTTGTAGTAGTGACATCGTGTTTAGAACCGAAAGCTCAACTGTAAATACGGGCATAACCCGGTCGCGAAAAAAAATGCTCAACTCTAAAGAGAGACATGAAGAATGAATGATTTGAACTAGGATTTGCTTTATTGATTGATCGGATTTTATACATGGCGAATTGTTTGCCTTAGGGAACGACCGACGTCCCTTCAGGGGTGTCGGTGATTTACATACTAAATATTAATTGTAGGGTTTAGATTAATGGTTAAACTCTAATCCTAGATCTAATACTCTTGTACAACGGATTGCTTCTCAGCACCTTTAATATATATAATAATTTTGGCCGAGATGATCGAGTGATGAGGTTTTGTGTGTGTGTGTGTGTGTGTGTGTGTGTGTGTGAAAACGATCGAGTGATGAGTTGTTAGTCCTGTTAGATGCTGGCATTATTAATATTGGCCATGACTCCATAGTGGAAGCCCCCAACATGTACGTACATGGCCAAGCATATCGACGATCTAGCATATATTGATTTTATTTCGAGACCGCATGCAAGCAAGGCAAAAGCATGCGCGCACAACACTAATCAGTTTCTTAATTACTCCCTCCATATTGGTAAAGAAAGTCGTTTTAGAAAAGGTTTGAGTCAAACATTAAGAACATAAATCATGAATAACTTTTAAGTTATTGAGTTTAAAAATATAAAAATTATATGAATAGATTTATCTTGAAATATACTTTTATAAAAGTATAAATATATCACTTTATGATGAGTATTTTTACAAAAATATGAAGTCAAAGTTATACATTGGAAACCGTGTCGCTGTCTAAAACGACTTCATTTATCAATATGGAGGGAGTATCTATCTAGGATATATAGGACTATCAGTGGCGGATCTAGGAAGGAGATGAAGGGGGGCTAAACAATGAAGATTTAGGAGCAAAGGTACAAAATTAATGGTAATTTAACACTAAGTAACAGTAAATAACAAGGGAATCAAGTTTATTAGGGGGGCTGTAGCCCCGGCAGCCCCCCCTTTGGATCTGCCCCTTGACTATAGTAGTGATAAAATTGGCTACGTACTGAACTCGTCGTTAATTAAAAGACATTGATAAAAATGTACACACCGTATACCTCTAGTTTCGGCTGCGGAAGAGGATCTGACCGGAGATGAATATGGTGCAGAGTGAGTTGGTCGATCCCAGACAGATAGATAGATATATGCTTGGCCGCTGGAATGATTAGAACGAACGATCCAATGCAAGGCTTAACGAGAAGCAGCAGGGAGATCGACTTGAGAGAGAGAGGGTTTAGTTGCGATACGGCTCCTGGCTAAGCTAGCTGTGTTGTACAATGACGACGCCTTAGAACTTAGAAACCTGCACGGCCGGATGGAGCATTGACCAATTATAATAATGCTGTACAATATTATTACTACATAATAATGTTCGTACAAAAATGCAAGCAAAGCACGCGTGCACGACGCACACTAACTGAATCCAAACGTGCACACACCTTTAATTTCTCTGGATCGTTGGAGATGGTCAGATGGAGATGATGGAGAGAGCGAGTGAATTGGTCGTCCCATCGCATCGCAGATTATAGCAGACGATGCTTGGCCATTGGAAGCCGTTGGAATAATGAACCATCCATCCAAGGACCTAGGCGAAGGAGGGGAAGATCTATCGTTGTTAGTACCTCGTTGGCTCGTTCTGGGTTGGCCGGGTGGTGAAGTGGGTAATCGTGTTGCCGTCCTTTGCTAGCTAGGCAGGCATGCACCGGCAACAAAGCAAAAGCACACTCCATCACACACCAGGTACGTACGATCCCTTGCTTGCTGCCGCCTAGCTAGCTCCATATTCTGCTGAGAGCCTGGGAGAGGGGTGCTTTGCTTCATTCTCTCCCCTGCTTATATGTTTTTTCTTTTTTTCCCCTTCTTCCAAAGCTTGGCAGGCATGGGCCCCCCTTTGTTTTTTTTTCCTTTTCTTTTTTCTGAACATGTATTTGCTGATTCCCATCTATTGCCTTTTTTTTCTTTCTCCTTTAATTTGTTTAAAGAAGTTGATGATCATATATACTCCTGCTTTATTTCACACAGTAGCTGCTAGCCATGCATGTGCCCATGCAGTACGAGGGGAGCTTATAGTTTCATAAACACGTCATCCAGTTATATAACACGTCATCCAGTTATATATCTTTTCAAACCTCAATTGTTCTAAGTTCGTAGCATATTCTGCAGTTGCCATGGGCACAAATACATGGAAACAGAATGCTGCAAGTAGTAGTTTATGTATCTACATGGAAACAGAATGCTGCAAGTAGTAGTTTATGTATTTTCTTTTTTTTCGGGATTTCTAAATATCTTCCAGAAGATTTTTGTTTATGTTATCTTCCACTTTTGTATGGTTCAGATGTTTATTAAGATTCGTGCTCTGTTTGTGGACCTATCTAAATTGTGTGGGTGTCGTTTGATATGACTTGATTTATCCCGCTGCTTTTTATCAGAAAAATTATCCCATGGCTTCATTTCAGTTTTGTGTTCTGGGACTGGGAGTTGTCGACGGTGCCTGTGGCCTTGCCGGTGGTGGCGGTGACGGCGTTGTCGGCGGCCGCGTTGTCTACGGTGGTGGCTGTAGTGTTGTCTTCGGTGGCAGCGGCGACGTTGTCAGAGGAGGCGGGCGGCGACTGTGGTGTTGTTCGAGGTGGGGGTGGCGGCTTTGTCGGCCAGATCCGGCAGCGGCGGCGGCGGCAGCTACAATTCCCACGGTGCCGTTCAGTATTATGTTTTGTTTAGTTTAGTTTTGCGGTTGCATAAGTGGCGGCGTTGGTCAGGCTTGGCCGGGGCAAGCTCGTCGGCAAGGCACTCTGCAACCTCCGCCTGTCCATTTGGAGTGCTTGTCAGGAAGCCTCGTCCCTGTTCCTCTAGTTCGTGCGGTGCTTTGGCTTGCCACATCCATGCATTGGTGCTGTATTTTTTGTTTTCATTTCTTGGACATGGCAGATTTTGCATTCCAGATTTTCACTGTGACCTTTGAATCGCAAGCAATGTTATTTTCTAATTCCTTGTCCAAAAGCTCTGTGTGTACGATAACAAAATGGAGAGACCTTTGAGGGAAACATTCTCGATTAGCTTTTGGGGAAAACATGTGTATTGCCCTGATTCAATATGACCAAAAGCTAATTCATGATCAGTGTCATATTCCACTGTACTGCCTGTCCTGTATGTGTAATTTTGTACAAAACACCAGTGAGGTTACCATATGTCACTGGAGAAACCTTTGGGGAAAACATGTATATATACTACCTTGATTCCAAGCAAATTGATGTGTTGTTTCAGATTTTATTATTTTAGTGTTTCGATTTTCATTCTCGAATATTTAATTTGTTGCTTGCTCCTGTGTTTCAACAAATTTCAGTTTCAGTTTCATAATTTTGTTGAGTTCATTAGCAGGAGCTCTACTTCATTACTATGATATTGCCTATATTCAGTTTCAGTGTTTGGCGATTGTTTGTTTGGCTTGAGAAAGATTTGTTCCAGCTTGCTTGTTTTTTCTATCTGCAGTCCCTTCATTAGTGCGAGTGTAGCTTTTGCTCTGAATTTGTTCTTGTGCACCATAGCAGTCCATTGGCAGTGAACAAATATTTGTTCTGGGCAGTAATGCATAGCTCTGCTCTCTATTCAGGCAGCAACGGAATTCTGCTCTGTTCTAAGTTTACAAAGAACACTGAAGTTTAGCCGGTAGTGTATGGTGATTTTTTTTAGAAAGATTTTGTTCCTACCTGCTTGTTTTTTTACTAGCAAAGAGTTGGCTTGGCTATTGGCCTCTTGTTATGATATATATTCATGATTTGATGTGCTGATAATATATAGGAGTAGCAAGCTCTTCTTTTCCATGTGCTTCTGTCTCTAACATTCTTTGATTTTATATTATTGGAGTTTATCATGGATTTGATTGTGGCTAATGATCAATTACTAGATTGGCATGCAATGGTTAGGAGGTAAATTAAGGGTAAAACTTTAGTCATTGAACTTCTTAATCTTGAACTCTTTTTCTCGAATTGGAGATGTTGAACTGAAACTCTAATTAGGACAAGTATTCAATGTGAGCAAGTTCAGAAAAATGGAAGGGGTTGTCTCGGCATGTTAGTTCATTTAGCACTTTTGGTCTCCAATTGTTGTGAAAAAAAAGTTTTTAGCAGATTGTTTAGTTAATAATCAGAGTTTCAGTTTCTAAATTTTGTTGAGTTAGTTCAGTTTGTCAGTGCATCACTTCACATAGGTTTTATTATGCTCATGCTATAGTGAGACACCACTCAAGCAATTATTAATCATCTCTATTATATTAATTTATTGCTTGCACTTGTGTTTTTGGATTTTAGTTTAAGTATGTTTAGAGTTTGATGTTCAATTATTTTGTTTTTTTTCCCTTTCAAGCTTCATTGTTTCAGATATCAGTATTTCAGTCTTCTCTGTGATTTTCAGCTTGTTTTCCATGATGCAGTTTCTTAGCTTTTGTTGTACTTTTTGTTGGCAACTCCACCCACTTCACCTATAGTTTTGAATTCTCTGTTTCAGGTGTGCTGTTTGTGGTTTTGAATCCTGCACCTAACTTTAAAGTGCTTGGGCTTCTACAGGTGAAAAAATATCAAGTAACTTCAAATATTCTCTTCGAGTAAGTTGTTTAGCTGCTAAGGCTCTATATTTGTTCAAACTGGCTAAAAGCTTTTGCTGCTGGACTCATGCTCGGCATCTCCTTTCTAGACTTGGCACACAATGCTGAATTCTAGCAGTTTTTTTTCTTCGGCTTCATTATTAGTTTATTCCAGAGCCAAATTTTTTGCCACCAGCTAATCCATGCGAGAAAAAGGTTGGAAAGAACAGGCCTTAATGATTTTTTTAGAGCACCACATCAGTCTGTTTCCTCACAAAGAACTGTAGGTGTTGTTGTTTATTTCTTTTTGAGTTGTAAGGATATCTTTACGATTCTTTTTCTTTTTTTTGTCCAGCTCATGTTCCTGCTATGAATGAACAAGCTAAAACTGAAGCTACCAGCCAGAGTATGTTGTACCTGTGCTGTCAGTCGGTGGCTGGATTCGTTTTCTGGAAGTGGAAGATAACTAGCATAAAAATCTTTTAGAAGTCATGACATGTGACGTATTACATGTGTTTTTTTATTTATACTTTGTTGTATCGTGTGATGTGTCAACTTCTGATTTGTTGAAAAAGTGGAAGACATCAAATAGAAAAATCTTCCGCAAGATACTGCCTTCGATGCTGCTCAGGACATGGTGAAGGGCGGGAAGGGTGGAAAGGCTGAAGCAACCAAAGACCCAGAAGCAATGAAAAGGCCCAAGCAAAACACGAAGCCCAATCCGATGTACGCTGGCCCAAACTGGGTGACCCAGTTGTCCAGGAAACCTGATACGAGGAATCATCGCTACCGACCAGTCAGTCGGACAGCAGCAGCTGTCTGAACCCCCTCCCTCCCAGCGCGAGCAAGCGGCCCATCTATTCCCACAGTTAATGTTTCCGCGGCCCACAATCCCTGAACAACGCTCGCAGCTCTCATTGGTACGGGTGACGCTTGCGGCTCCCGTCCAGGTACGTACGGTCCCTTTCTTTTTTCTTATATTGTTTGCTGTTTTATTTTTCTTTTTTCTTTTTCACCTTTTACTTTTTTATTTTCATTTCATTCTAATTCTATGTTTTCCCCCTTTTCCTTTTCTTTCTTTTTTTCATTTTTCTTTTTAATGGCCTATTATTATTTTTGTTTCCTTTTCTATTTTCCTTTTTTTTATTGTATGTTTTCCTTTTCTTTTTTTATTTTATTTATTATTTTATTTATTTATTTTCCTTTTTCTTTTTATAAAATTTTGACCCTTTTCATTTTTTATTCTATTAATAAACTCCACTAATTTTTATTTCCTTTTTTTTTTTTTTTTTTTTCTAATCCTGGCTTCTATTTTGTTTTTTTTTTTTCTTCCTTTGTTTCTTATCTTTTTATTTATTACATTTATACATTTTAGATTTCTTTTTTATAGAATTAATAACCTTGTTTATTTCATTTTCTATTTCATATTTTATTTTTTATTTTCCTTTCTTTTCTTCCATTTTTAATTTTTGTTTTACTTTTTTATTTAAAGATATAAGTGATGTTCATATAGAATACTTGTAATGTTCCATGATGTATGTTTTGATGTTCGCGAGTAGAAATGTGATGTTGTATGATATATTTTGTGATGTTCAAGAAGCATATATTGATGTTTTATGATATATTTTGTGATATATGGTAGTATTTCTTTGCTCTTTTTATTTAACTCTAATTAATTATATCACTAATTTTATTATTTTATTCTACATTCATGATACATATGATGTTCACGTAGATATTCTATGACATATTCTCATCATGTTTATGTAGTATTAATGTGATGTTCTTCGACGTATTTGTGATAGCATTTCTTCTTCTTTTTATTTGGCTATAATTTATTACTTCAGTAATTTATTTTTTATTTTTTACATTTCATGATACATGCGATGTTCACATATGAAAGGTCCAATTGGCTAGAAGGAGGGTGAATAGCCTAATTAAAAATTTAAAAAAGTCTACGTTATCCCCGCAACTATGAGAGGTGGACTACTTAGGCCCTCAAACTATAAAACCGTCTATTTTATTCCCTAAACTTTTCAAAACCGGTCAAATTACCCCTGAAGCGGTTTTGAACGGTGGTTTTGCTACAATAATGAGGTTTTGTCTTTTTTTTATTTATTTCGCTAAATCTTTAAAAAATCATAGAAAAATCATAAAATAAAAAATCTAATTTTGTTGGACTCCACATAAGTAGATATACACAAAGGAACATATAATATAGTTTGTTTTACTATAAAGTTTTTCCTGTAACTTGATATCTATGTATTTTATAATTAATTAGAATAATTCATAGCCGTAGTTTCTATGGTCGAATTGTGGTGAAATTTTTATGGTGGACTTATTATTATTATACTCCTTTATTTATTTCACACGGTAGCTGCCACCACTACCGCAGACGGGGGGGCACTCGGCAAAAGCGCAAAAAGCCCTCGGCAAAGGCTTTGCCGAGGGCTGCACTCAACAAAAGGACCCTCGGGGAATTTTTGGTCGGTAAAGACCTCTTTGCCGAGTGCCATTTTTTTGGGCACTCGGCAAAGACTTTGCCGAGGGGTCGCAAGCTGGCTCTCGGTAAAAGAAAAGGTCACGGCGCGGGTTCTTTTGATTTTTTGCCGAGTGCCCCCCAACTTGGCACTCGGCAAAGAAATTAATATATTTTTTAATATCTTTCTTAGAGTGCCCGCGACATGGCACTTTCGGCAAAGAAATTATTATTATTTTTTGGTAATTTCTTTCTTTGCCGAGTGCCCCAACCTAGGCACTCGGCAAAGACATTATTATTTTTTTGGTAATTTCTTTGCCGAGTGCCCCGCCCTTGGCACTCGGCAAAGAAATATTTCTTTTTTATAAAATCTTTGCCGAGTGCCCCCACCTTAGCACTCAGCAAAGCCTCCGATTTTTTAAATTTTTTTTTGCCGAGTGCCTATACCATAGCACTTTCGGCAAAGATCTAAAAATTTGAAATTTTTTTCTATTTTTCTGCATTCCATCCACACAAGCAATACACATATATATCCAGCAGCACACACATATATATCACAAACATCACCATCGTCACATATATATCACAAACAACACAATCCTCACAATATACCACAAATGTCCAACAAAAGTCACATGTTCACAACAGAGTGCCACAAAGTTGCATCGCCACATGGTCATCACAAGTCACATGGTCACAATATATCACAATCAGGCACAAATACATCGGCACATGACGAGCGCACTCCTCACCAACCTGGCCTCTGAGACGACGGTGGTGTAGCATAGGCTGCATCACCAGGTGACGCATGAGCGGGATTATTAGAACCCGCCGATGGAAGCCGCACATTAAATTAGTTGCCTCGTGCGAGATTGCATCGAGTAATGTAGAACTACGCTTTGAGTACTTAGAAAGAATCCTATCAAATTGCATATAGCTAGTGTGGTCTAGGTTTCTATGTTAGACAAGTAAAGCACAAGCGAAAAGTACTTCTTTGATACTCACGGGAGTAGCGGTAGGGAGTAGCTAGAGGACCAGTAGCATCGGGGATCGGGAATCGCACATCTACACCCGTTTTTTGCCCAAGAGCTTGCATGATGCGCAAAGATTTCGCCATCTTCTTCTCCCGGGCCTCTCGCGCGCCCCGCTCGACCTTTAGCCGAGCACTTAGCTCTGCATGTACCCTATCTTGTTCTAGGATACGGGCCTGCAAAATTTGAATCCAATGTTGCAGTAATGCAAATCTAATTCAAGTGTTAGAACATGAACGTCACGGGTCTTTACAGAATTACCTCAAGCCGGGTCGACCACTGAAGTCTTTGGACTAGGCCGTGGGCGTATGGGCTGGCCGGAGCTCGTGCTCGTGCTCGGATCACGCCTAGAGACGGAACGATCTTTGGTCGATGGCGCCGTCTCGCAATCCACAGCCGCTTCTTCCCTCCTCCGAGCCTCATGATGGCGGTGGCATCAATGGGCTCGGAGCGCACGTCGTAGTCTAGCCCGTGGTGCTCTCGTACCGCCGACGTGTACTCCTGGACTTTAGTGTACACGTTCAGGTCGGAGTACGACTCGGGCGGGGCAGCCGGGTCGAAGGAGACGGAGGACACCTTGCCCATGTGGGACATAGCCCACGCCGAGAACTCCGAGACCTCCTCGTCCGCAGCCTCCTCTGCGAAAAGTCAAAAAGATGGTGAGAGAGCAGGCATAATTATGCGTCAAAATAGATAAACGAAATCACTTATGTAGGCCTGTTTGAATGCGAGGAGGCTTTGGCTGCCTTGATGGTGAGTGGGACCTTGCCTGAGCAGACGCCGGGCCCGCTGAGCCTCGTGCTTCTCTATATAGCCCTCAAGGTGAACCACATCCCACGATCATGGTCCAAAGACTCGCATACGCTCGCACCACTAGGGAATCACCTACAAATCATCGAGTATATCACATATAAGAAGATCAAATTGAACCTATTTAATCTAAAAACAAATGAATATCAATGTTATTCATATACCTCAAGGTACTGCTCCCGAGTCGGCGTCATCGTTCTTGCTTCAGCTTTTGTCGATGCTCATTCTACGCACCGATGCGTAGTAGTCAACTTGGGCCCGGGCCGCGACTCGTGGTGTATGTCGGTGACGTACTTCCCTACAAAGCTACATGCACCGCCCGATCTGCACTTTTGGGGTTCGAGTCCTTCTTCGGCTTGAAAAATTTCTGCACTCAAAAACGATGTGTTAGGATATTATTTCAAAAGAAGGCTTGAATTCTATGTATTGAGCAATGTTGTGCAAGAGAGATTTACCCAAAACTCTGCAAGTACCCGCTCCTGTTTGTTGCAGTAGTCGTCATCCGGGGCCAGCGCGTACCTGTCCCACGTGTAGGCCGACTCCTGTCCCCTCCCCCCCGGCGACAACTCCACCAAGCCGGGGTACCATTTCCTGCACAAAACACCCAAGATGCTCGCGGGGGTGCGTGCGGGAGTACCCGACAGAACTTTCCAGGCCCTACAGAAGTGAATACAAAAATTTGTCAGTTTCTCTTTTGAGTTCGAGCATATCATTTAAAGTAGTTGTGATAGCATGTATAGTTACTTACTTCTTCGCCATAGGCCGAATCACGGGGCGGTCGTGAGGAAGCGGAACCGGAGGGAGCTTCGCAGGGCCTCGCTGGTAGACACTCGGGGCCTCGCCTCCCTCGTCCTCAGCCGCCTCGCCTCCCTCGTCCTCGTCCGCCTCACCTCCCTCCTCCACTTCCTCCTCCTCCTCCACCTCCTCCTCCTCCTCCGCCACCTGCTGCTCCTCCGCCACCTCCTGTGGAGTGGGAGACCGCCGCCTCCCTCTGTGTCCCCCGCTCCTCCTCTCGGCACCTCCCCGTGGATGCTCCCCCCGACGACGACCCCTCGGCTCGGAAGAGAGGGCGTGCTCTCGCGTAAGTCGAGGGCGTCTCACGTCGTGGACGGCTGCTCGCCATCTTTGATCAATCTCCTGCGCAAATCAAAAGAATGAACAAGACATATTAGTACATATATGAGATATTCAAAATAAATAAACAAGACATTAGTACACAAATGCAAATAATTGAGATTTAAAAAACATAGTATTACATGTTTTAGGAATAATCTTCATGATTGGGATCATAGGTCTTGTCATCACTGTCTATGTTGTCCAAATAGGCAACACTATGACACTCATCAAAACATAATTGTTCTTCACCGTCTACACGTAATCTCTCAAGCATTTCTATGTCCGTGGCATTTACCACCACCTCTCCATCCTCCTCATCATCAACTGTTTCGTTGTCTACTTCCATTTCGCTCACTTCGGGTAGGGTTATCTCGAACGTCCCTGTTAGCCCATCTTCTTGATAGAACTCTCCATCATATGTGTTTGCATCGAAGTTGTAATCGTCATCATTTGGGGTAGGTAGTTTGCCGTGTGGAGACACTTGGTGCACAATAGCCCAACCCTGAAGCTCCGCTTTGCCTTGGTTGGCATATCGCGTGTAATACACCCGCACGGCTGTTGAGCCACAATGTAGACATCTTTTCCCTGGATAGATGGAATCTTCTCGAACCTCGACTAACCCAAGATGAGGGGTACGTCTCGTTTCGTGAGGATTGAACCAAAGGCATTTGAACAAGATAGGTTTAAGAGGTTTGTCACCATCAAATTCCAGTTCATATATCTCCTCAACTCTTCCATGGTAGTCGAGGCCATCGGTGCGGGTGTACAAACTCCGCTATTCGTGGTTTTTGATTGGGCCGGTTTTCCTCGTACCTTGTTGTGTGGGACCGATATCCGTTCACATCATAATCGGTAAATGATTTCACCCTAGGTTGACAAAACCGTTTGCAACTTGTTTCAACTCATCACTCATGGACGAATCGATCTGGGCCGCAAGCTCAAGCATGATACATCGTTATATTATTGAACGTACGATGAACTCTGAATATCAAACGTAAGACGCCAGGTGGACATTACCTTTTGTTTGAACCAAGAAATGAAATCAGGCCTACCCGCTCCAGAACCCCGCGAAAGAAGGGTGTCTTGCTCTTGTGGGGTAGGATCCCTAGGTTCATGCCAGGATTCACGAACAAATTCCCTGTCCGAGCAAGAGTCAAAGCGAGAATCAATGGGGTTGGATTCAGAATAGTGACGGCGTATTCAAACAAGATCGCTCGTAACTTACTCGATGAACGGTTGAACCTCGGTAAGGTTGGTCAACACATATAACGTGATACTTTAGCCACTCCGTATTTGTCAACATCTTAATGGTCGATCTACTTGCGGTCCCAAGTTGTCCTTGGAAAAGGCTCAGGGTCGATTCATTTTCGTCGGCATTATAACGAGGGAGTGGATTATGATTGCTAGGAAGGTTTGGCTTATAGTATAGCGTTGTGAAGTTTGCCACCTCCTCCCGCAAGTATGCCTCTGCAATGGAAGCCTCAATTCTGGCTTTATTTGTGCATTTTTTGCGAAGGGTTTTGACACCTCTCTCGACTGGAAAGCACCAACGGAACTGCACGGGCCCCCCCAAACGTACCTCGGATGCGAGGTGCACGATAAGATGCTGCATCGACAAGAAGAAGCCAGGTGGAAGGATCTTCTCAAGTTTACAAAGCAACACAGGTGCCACTTTTTCCAATTCCTGAGCGATGGTCCGAGATATCTCCTTAGCACATAGTGTACTGAAGAAATAGCTCAACTCTACTAGCACTTGCCAGACATCTTCAGGGACGTAGCCTCGGACCATCGCAGGCAGAATCCGCTCAATCCATACGTGATAGTCATGACTCTTCATCCTGTTGACTCGCAGAGTGACTAAGTTCACTCCCCTGCTCAGATTTGCTGCATAGCCATCTGGAAACATCAAGGTCTTGATCCACTGTAGTATTTCTCTTCGGTCATCGATTTTCAAGACAAAATCGACCGCAGGCTTTTTCCAGGTCGTTCTTCGGCCACTAGGAGGCTGCATTACTTGTTTCGGTCTATCACACAACTCTTCCAGGTCCACTCTAGCCTTAATGTTGTCCTTTGACTTGTCGGTGTCCATGAGAGTTCCCCAAAGTGCCTCGGCGATATTCTTTTCAGTGTGCATTACATCAATGTTATGTGGCAAAAGAAGGTCATCGAAGTATGGCAGCCTGGTCAAGCCGGACTTATGAGTTCACATATGATCCTCACCATATCCCACAAAACCACCTTCTTCTGCAGGCACGAGCGCATCTATCTGAGCATGAACCTCGGAACCACTCTTAATGTGTGGTTTAGGATCTCTCACCCTGACACCTTTTGTAAAGCTCTTGATGTCTTGTCTGAATGGATGGTCAGAAGAAAGGAATTGACGATGCTGGTCGAACGATGAAAACTTGCCACCCTTCTTCAACCAAATGAACCTCATAGCTTCCTTGCATATTGGACATGGCATCTTCCCTTGAACACACCAGGCGCAGAACATCTCATACGCTAGGAAGTCATGCATGGAGTAGTGGTACCACACGTGCATTTTGAAGGTTGTCTTTGTAGCACGGTCGTATGTCCATACCCCTTTCTCCCAAGCATCGATCAATTCATCAATCACAGGCTCCATGTACACACCCATATTACTCCCCGGGTGTCCGGGAATTATCAACGATAAGAACACATTATGCCGTTGAAAGGCAATGCCGGGGGGGGATTCGGGGGGATAACAAACACCGCCAACATGAGTATGGAGCAGCCCATCATTCCATAAGGATTGAACCCATCCGTTGCCAACGCAACACGCATATTACGAGCCTCATCTGCTTTGTCACGATGTTTGTCATTGAAGTACGTCCATGCTTCAGCATCGACCGGATGTACCATCTTCTCGGGATTGTACCGTTTGCCATTTTTGTGCCATGTCATCTGTTTTGCGGATTCCTCGGTCATGAAAAGCCGTTGGATCCTCGGCACGAATGGAAGGTGCCGTAAGACATTTGCGGGGATCGTAAGCTATCTCTTCTGGCCGTCACCATGGTCTACCTCCAGGTACCTAGAGGATTTGCACTTCGACAAGATGTTGCATCCTTGTGTTCTTTCCTAAATAGGGCCGCACCCTTTCGGACAACAATGTATCTTGTCATACGGCATCTTGAGCGTCGAAGGAGTTTCTCCGACTGCATACAAGTTGGGGGGGCGAAGATGCGGTTTGGGTAGCATGTTTGCCAAACACGGCCAACATCTTATCGAAGCCTTCTCGACTTCAGATTCAACTTGGCCTTCAACCCCATTACGGCGTCCAATGGCATCCAAAGATAGAAACATCCGTATGCTCGTGAAGGGGTTTTACGTGGCTTTGAGTCCAACATTCGGTAGAAGGCCTCTGCGTTTGCCTCCATCTCCTCCTTGTCACGCCCTTCGGCCGAACTCGGTTTGGTGCATGTCATCTAGCATGTCTGCTACCCTAGCATCATCATATAAAGCCTTAAGACGTGGTCTCACCACCTCCTCTCTGATACGATGGGCTTCACCATGGTGGATCCACCTGTGGTAGCCCGGTGTATAACCATTGTGTACAAGATGTTTGCCCATGGTGTCCTTGTTCACCCTTCTCGTGTTGTCACAAAGGATCGCAGGGGACACCCGGACTAAAGAATGCCCTTTAGCTTTACCCTCGCCAAATGCATGTTGCAAGAAGCCATCCGTCCTCCTCACCCAGTCCAAGTCATAATCGGTCCGGCTTCTACGACCCGTGTACATCCACTGACGGTCCTCCATGCTTTCATATATACATCAACGAGTAATGTGACCATAAATTACAGCTACGTGGTGTTTAAACTGTCTAATAGTTCAGGATAGGTCCTAATCCCACCCGCGGATGTGTAGATGAGGTTAGTTTCTATGGTTCACTCCCGTCCAAGACAGAATTTTAGCAGCACCTCCCCGCTGTTCTCCCGACACACGCCCCGCAAGGGAGAGTATCCGAGAACAACTGGGAGGTGATGCCGAAAGTCCGCTTTCGACCGAGTGAACCATGGAAACTAACCTCATCTACACATTCGCGGCTGTCCAAAAATGTGGACAATCCGAAATGTGTACGGGGGATACATGCAAAGGACATACATGCCTCCAACCGTATCTGTTTCGGACGGGAGACACCTAAACGGGTTTACGCGATCTACGACAACGATACAGAGAAGTGGATATTTATACCTAGGGTGGCGGTGGAGTCGCTACCGGGGCAAAGTGGCGGGCGGGGCAAGGGCGAGGCGGGCGGTGCAGGCGCACACGCAGCACCCTGTAAAGGCGATCACGGTCCGTCGGAGTGGATCACGGTCCTTCGGAGCCCCTCCGACGGCCTCCTTCCGCAATAGAAGAAAACAACGATATAAGTTCTAAATTTCGGGCAACCCTCCCCGCACGGGGAGGTTTCCAAGACCTGCAAGAAAACCGCCGACTGATGGCCGACAACAACATTTAAGGCACGAAGGCCCACACATCAACAATTAGAGGCACGAAGGCCCACACACATCCACATAAAAGCGGCAAAGACGATGGCCGCCAACCAGGGCTTCTTTACCTTGTAGTCGGGCGGGCCCGTGGGCGGACGACGGACCGTGTAGACGGCGTGGACGACCCGAATCCTCTCCGCCCCCCCTCCTTCTTCCTCTTCTCCTCCTCCCTTCTCTTCTTCTTCTTCCTCGCCCCTTCTTCTTCTTCCTACCTCCTTTGCAGGTGGACGCGCCGGCGTGAGTCGATGCGACCGCTCGCGGGGAGGCTCGGTGGTGGCCGGCCACGGCGGCTCGTGGACGGCGCGGGGCTGCCGGGGCTGGCTCGGGGCGGCGGGGCTGTCGGGCCGGGGTGGGCCCCTGAGGCCTGGCTCAGCCTTGCGCGGGGCCCTGGCGGTCGCGGGCGTGGCCGCGCGGGGCCGGGCGCGCCAGTCTGCCTGCCTGGCGGCGGCGCTGCCGGCCTTGCGGCGCCGCCGGGAGCCGATACCGGGCGCTGGGCGAGGCGGCGGCCAGCCACCTGGCGGCGCGCAACGCCGTGGATCCGGCGCCTGGCGGGCGCGGGTCGGGGTCCGGTGTCGGGCGGCCGGCCTTGGCCGATCGGATCGGGGGGGGGGCGCGGATCGGGCGCTTGGGGTGGGGCGGCGGGGCCGGGGGTGGTGGGGGTGAAAGGTTGGATGCCTAATGGGCCGAGGCCCATATGAAAACCTAACCTACTTTGCCGAGTGCCCGCCCCGCAGGCACTCGGCAAAGAGTTTTATTTTTTTTTTTTCAATTTCTTTGCCGAGGGCAAACCTTGGCACTCGGCAAATTTTTTTTTTTTTATTGTTCCCAATTTTTTTGTGCGGCCCACATACATTATTTAAAAGTGTATACTAAAATTTGGTGCATTTTTATGTCATTTGCTATATTTGGTCACATAATTTATTATTGTTGAGTATTTCTTGATAATTTGAATGTGAACTACAGGTGCTTGGAAAAATAGAATTTAATGCATCAAAAATGTTATTTATAAAATTTGGTATATGTTGAGTACCTATCCATGAACTCGCATCAAATATCCGAATCTTGTTCACGTAACATGACGAACTTGCGAGAAAAAGTGGTTCAAAATTATATAAAATGCATACGAACTCCAAAATTCACGAAACTTGACGCGGTGCAATGTTATCACATGTGTAGGCTGTGGTAAAAAATTGAGAAGATTTTGAGACAGTTGTGGCGCCAAATACCTAAAACCCAGCGATCTCCATATGTCATCACATGTGATATCATGTGAGGATGTCTCGTTTTCAGATATCCGATGTCACAACTTACTCGAATCGACTCAATTTTTTGTCACAAAGATACACATGCGATGACATGACACTTCAACGAGTTTCATGATTTTTTAACTTCAAATGGATTTTATACATTTTTAAACCACTTTTTCGTATATTCCTCGTCATGTTACGTGAACAAGGTGTTTGAAATTTGATGCGAGTTCATGAATAGGGACTCAACATACACCAAATACCATGAATAATATCTTTCAAAGCATTAAATTCTATTTTTCCATTCACCTGCAGTTCACATTTGAAATATTCAAAACAAATCAACAAAACAAAATAAATCAATAAAGAACACAAAGAAAATCAAAATTAGCCCAAATTTGAAATTCTAGTTTTAAATAATATATTATAGGCCCTCAAAAAAACTGAAACCAAAAAAACAAAAAAAATGTTGCCGAAAGCTAGGTGAAAGGCACTCGGCAAAGAAAATAAAAAAATAATAAAAATCTTTGCCGAAAGTGCTAGGTGCAAGGCACTCGGCAAAAAGAATATATATAAAAAAATAAAAAAATCTTTGCCGAGTGCTGGGTGCAAAGCACTCTGCAAAGAATATATATAAAAAAAAAAAAATCTTTGCCGAGTGCTGAATGCAAGGCACTCGGCAAAGAAAATATATAAAAAAAAAAAAAATCTTTGCCGAGTACTAAGTGCAAGGCACTCGGCAAAGAATATATATATATTTTTCCAAGAATACTTTGCCGAGGGGTTGACGGCAGGCACTTGGCAAAGGTTTACGGCGTGACCTCCGTCATATTTTGCCGAGGGCCCTCCCTTTGCCGAAGCGTCCGGGCCCTCGGCAAAGACGTAGCGCTGCCGAGTGTTCCTCTTTGCCGAGGGTTGGCACTCGGCAAAGAAATCTTTGTCGAGTGTCCCACTTTGCCGAGTGCTGGCCTTCGAAAAGATTTCTTTGCCGAGTGCCCGATTTTTGGCACTCGGCAAAGAAATTTACCCTCGGCAAAGAAGCCATTTCCAGTAGTGTGCTAGCCATGCATGCGCCCCCATGCAGTACGAGGGGAGCTTATAGTTTCATAAACACGTCATCCAGTTATTTATCTTTTCAAACCTCAATTATTCTAAGTTCGTAGCATATTCTGCATTTGCCATGGGAACAAATACATGGAAACAGAATGCTGCAAGTAGTAGTTTATGTATTTTTTGTCACAACATCTACTGCCTTCGATGCTGCTCAGGACATGGTGAAGGGTGGGAAGGGTGGAAAGGCTGAAGCAACCAAAAACCCAGAAGCGATGAAAAGGCCCGAGCGAAACACGAAGTCCAATCCGATGTACGCCGGCCCAAACTGGGTGACCCAGGGGCCGTTTGGTTCCTAGGCCAGGGCTGGCCTCGCCTAGCCCAGCGAGCAGCTCATCATTTGGTTGGCTGACGAGCTGGTCTTGGGTTTCGCGCTAGGCAGGCCAACGTGAGCCAGCTGAAATTGCTCTCCGGTATTGGCAAAGCCTGGCGACGAGAGGAGAGGAGAGGTAAGGCCGGTCGGTAAAGGAACCAAACGGTCCCCCAGTTGTCCAGGAAACCTGATGCGAGGAACAATGATAACTGCTATACACGAGAGAGAGAGAGAGAGAGAGAGAGAAGGCAAGGAAGAACACGGATCCGAAACCGGCCGGCTACGACCGGAGAATCGGCTAGCATTGCTCGATGTATCCCCAGATCTGATACTTCTATATGTTGAATTCATGAAATACTTAGTAGTGTCATGACAATTGGTATCGAAGGTCACTCGATCCCGTGGACGTGCGGCGGCGATCTCGTTCTTCTCTGGTGAGCTGGTAATGGTTCGATCTACCTCGATCTGAGCTCGTCATCCCCAATGGCAGGTTGATCTCGGTCTTCTCTGGTGAGCTATACGACGTTTTGATCGTTTACCCCCATTTTTTGACCGTTTAAACGGTCAACCGTTTAATTTCCGAATAACCCCTAAACAAAACAGTTTACCACTGTTTACCATTTAGCAACCGTTTAAACGGCCGTTTAATCCGTTTAGGTGAACATGGCCTCCGGGTGGTGTTCTCTGAGGTCCCATAGGTCCATGCCGAGGCTGAGTTGGTCAGCTATTATTCCTTAGCACACTCCACCATCTGTTCTTCATTCACTGCCCCGCTCCGCACAACCTCATCTCGCCGGCATCATGCTGGCGTCCGTCCCCAAATACCTCCTTCGACCTCAGTACCAAACCTTGGATCAGAACCACATCGGCAACATGGAGACCCAACTCAGTGAGCTGACGAAGACGTTGAAGGAGTTGCAAGTTCAGAACACATCAATCCAGCGCACGGTCAATGACAACCTCACCACCCTTCACGATGTCGGCGTCTAGCGGCCAAAAATCGATGCCAAGGTCGATGAACTTCACCAATCCATCATCAATTTGCAGCACAAGGTGGACCAACTTGCGTCGCACACGGATGCATCGATCTCACGAAGCCGGCGGCTGCTCATATGGCTGCGTCCCTGCCCAGGGTGGCTCCAGGGCCTATTGGCCACGGCATTGTTCACAGTAACCGGGCTTTGGCAACGGGGTGGTCACCACTATCGTGCCAACCCCGTCAAAGGTGCGCACACCACTCCTCCTATGCCTGCTGTATATGAATCGCAGTCTCAATTTCAACTCAATCAGGCTTTACCTCAGATAGAATTCCCTAAGTTCGATGGGATGAGTCCCAATTATGGAAGAAACACTGTGAATCATACTTTGAGATCTATGCAGTTCCACCAAATATGTGGGTCAAACTCGCCATCATGAATTTTGTTCGCTCTGCCGCTTTCTGGTCCCAAACCGATGAAAGCATTTTGCAGCGAGCGACTTGGCCTAAACTCTGTTCTGCAATTTGCAACCATTTTTAGCGTGACCAACGTAACCACCTCAATCGCCAATTCTTTCGTCTCAAACAAACCACTTCTATTTCTTATTTATAGCGAATATTTTGATGAACAAATCCACCAACATTTGGCTCATGATCCTTATTTCAGCCCCCATGTCATTACTAGTCATTTTGTTGATGGGTTAAAAGATGAAATTCGTTCAGTTGCTCTTGTTCATCGTCCTACAAGTTTGGATGCTGCTTCCTTCCTTCCTCCTTTACAGGAAGAAGTGCTGCTTGATGTTTCTACCAAAGACACCAGACGACTGGAAGGAGGGTCAGTCAATCGGAATCCTTTTTCCAAGATGAATTATACATCTACTTCTCCACCACGACTATTATCCGGTGCCAACATTGTGGTTCCTCAAAAATCTGTGGAATCCATCAAACAACCAGGGCTAGAAGAAAAGTTACAAACAATCAAGTCTTTTAGAAGGTCCAAGGGCTTATGTTTCAAATGTGGAGATAAGTGGAATCCCAATCATAATACAGTTTCTCTGAATCTGGTGGAAGAACTTTGGCAGTTAATACCAGATGATGACATTGAGAGTCAATAGGATCAAGACAAACAGAGTTCTGATTCTGGAGATAACCTTATGGAACTATCTCTATCAGCTGTGCAAGGAACAAATTGTTATCAGACTGTCAGACTTGAAGGGCAGTTAGCCAATCAGTCAGTAGTAATTCTTTTGGATTCAGGCAGTTCTAGCAGCTTTGTCAGTTCCACTGTTGCAGCTATATATCTAATTGGCAGCTTCTTCCTAAGCCTCTGATGATTAGAGATGCTAATGGCACCCTATTGCAGTGTACTCATGAGATACCAAATTGTGTTGTCAAAATCCAAGGCCACTGTTTCAAGATGAATCTCAAATTGCTATCACTCCAGTGTTATGACATTATCCTTGGCATTGACTGGTTAGAGCAGCATAGCCCCATGGAAGTTCACTGGAAGCTGAAATGGTTATCATTTGACTATTTAGGTTCTAAGATTCAGATATCTGGCCTTCAACCAAATCTCAAACAGTGTCCAGTGATATCAGCACTAGAAGTTTTGCAAATACAGGCCTCTGATCAGCTTTGGTGTATTATGGAGGTCTTTCAGTTAGCAGACAACCCAATTTCTAGCAGTTAGCGAAAATTTTTGACCGATATAAATTTTTTTTGGACCCCAGCAAAAAGGCGATATTTCGGAAAGAGTTAAATGCACCGGAGGTCCATTAATTTGTGAGCAAGTTTCAATTAGGTCCATTAACTTAGAAAGTGGCTTTTTGGGTCCATTAACTTGTGAGGAGTTTCAGTTAGATCCGTCAACTTAGAAAGTGGCTTTTTCGCTCCATTAACTTTGTATGCCGTATCATTTAGGTCCATATTCCTCTACATCGATTTTCTTGCGCCGACATAGCCTGTTGATTTGTCCATCCAAACAGTTATTAACTTTCATTTCATCAAACATCTCATGGGCATGTGAGCAGGCACCACCTCCACCGATGCGGGCACGAGAACGGAGCCGCCGCTATGGCCAAACGAGCGCAGGCACACGAGCAGGCTTGTTGCGGCCACAAAGGCGAGCGCCATTGCCAGCCCGGACCCGACAGCGTGTGAGCAGGCCGCCACGGCCACGCGGGCACACGAACCGCGTGCCACCGTGGCCACGCGGACCATCCTATACACATGGGTGAGTGGGTGTTCATGGGTGTACAGATATTCCTTGGTGCTCGTGTTTTTGTGAACTTCAAGCATAGAACGGGCGTGATCGCCCACCAACCCTCATGCCGCGGCAGCCTGCTCGTCTTGTATGTGTGTGGCCTTGGCGGCGGCAAAGGCTTCGCCGGCATGCTCTTGTGGTCATGGCGTGGCAGCAGCGCTTCGCCAGCGACCGAGCAGCCTACTCGCGCTTTCTCGCGGCCGCGTCGGCCCCCACGACCACGTGCCAGCGGTGGCTCGTTCATGTGCCCACATCGACGGAGGCAGCGCTCACTCCGCTCACAATGTGTTTGACGAAATGAAGGATCAACAGTTGTTTCAGATGGACAAATTAGCAGGCCATGTCAGCATAAAAAATCCACGTGGAGGGATATGGAGCTAAGTAATACGTCATACAAAGTTTATGGATTTAAGCGGTCACTTTCTAAGTTAATGACCTAACTTCTAAGTTGATGGACCTAACTGAAATCTGCTCATAAGTTGATGGACCAAAAAATCGCTTTCTAAGTTGATGGACCTAACTGAAACTTGCTCACAAGTTAATTAATGGACCTCCAGTGCATTTAACTCTTTCGGAAATTTTGGTGAAATTACGCCGAAATTGTAAACCTTGACATAGACGATGGCCATGGGTAATAGTAGCAGTCTAGTGCTTGGTTACAGCAAAACTTTATTGTCTCCCATCTCTGATCAACGAAATTTGCAGATCAACAGAAAATAATACTCAAACAATTCTCGTACCCCCGACGCCACCCCAACCCCCAAAAAAAAAAAAATACTCGAACACAATCACGAAGCATCCTACACTAACAAGGATTGTGAACCCAATCCAATATACATATACATCACCGCGGAAGCTACATTCCTAAAAGAAAAAAAAACCGAGATGTGTCCTACACCAACAGGCCGAATGTAGCAACCAATCTTACTATTACTAATTAGAGGCTTCAATGAAGCCTCCACGTTAATCCTCACCAGATGCTCTAGAAAAATAGATAAATACTAGAAATTACCACGTTAATCAGAAACATCCGACCATCGAATCAAAAGACTCTATCTATCCATAACCATTAGATTATTTTGGTTTCTACAAAATTACCCACCTGTGCCATTATAATATATTTTGTTTTCTACAAAATTGCCTGCCTATGCCATTATACACATTAAAAATAGCCTTTATTAGTTCTAATTGTTGACGAGGAAAGATACTTCGGTAACAACTTCTGACGTATACTGACGTATACAAATAAAATAGATCAACAGCAGGGACGTTCGGTTGGTTAATAAATTATTATCCGTCATAGAAATGTTCAATTGGCTCATTGAAAAAATATCAACTATAATCTAACCTAGCCCATCCCTCCTTCTGGCATATCTCCCTGCCTCCCTGGCGGCGTCCTCCAAATTCTCTCCTACCAGCAGCACGAGACATGCCATACAAGCTAGGATGGCATTGCATCGTCCACTACAACTGTGTGTTGCGGATGGTGGTAGAGTATCCTACATGTGCCTCTCACGTTTGACAAGCAGCGGATTATTGGTACCGGATTACTGGCGACGAGGCCAATGGATAGACGCAAAGATAAAGATCTGCGTGTGCTTGTGCTGCCTGGGAGGCCACACATGGCTGTACATGCCTTCCCAATAAATCTGCCAGATGAAATCTCTTGGGCGGTGGTGAAGATCTGCAAGACTGCAACTACTAACATATATCTGCGTAATATCTGCATGGATCCTAGAGGCCTAGACGAATCATGTTTCATGCATTGTCTCTCTCTGATTTGTTGATTGTCTTCAACTGAGGTGCTTGACGATCTGAAATTTGCATCCGTATTTATGTATCGAGCCTGACAACATCCAAGAGGGCAACAAGATGCACCAATCCCAAATTGAGAGCTAGATTAGACAGAGGAAACTCATCTAGACAATGGCTGTTTTTTTATGTATATATGTTTTTTTTGTTAACATCTAATGCTTATTTTTCCTTTTCCAGGCATTATTCGATATCAACCTGATGTATGTATTGGAAAATTAGAGCTTGAGCCTAAGGTATTGAAATGATTGTACAAGGGTTCCACTCATCAAGGTAATACTTCCATGCATATATCTGTACATAAACAATGGAGTTGAAGTATTCAGTTTCTTAATTATTTACATTCAGGGGAAAAAGGAAAATGCCACAACTATATATGAGTTATTCGTAGGTTAATGTTCTCTAGGAGCTGATTGATCACAGTTGGATTATTATCATCTAGATTATGCATAAAGACTATTATAATATGGATGATGGCTTATAACAATACTCAATGGGTGCGGATCCCTAAATTATTGTTGGTTAATGTGAAATTACACATAATGTCCACTAAAATGTCTTAGATGGATTATAGGAGTACTGTTCCTATATTTGTATCTACCTCAACCATTATAAAAATTAAACAAAAAACATCTCTCAGATCTATATTAAATACTAAAATAAGCTATTATAAATAAGAAATCAATATCCACAAAGTACAAGAAAATTCCACATCTGTTAAATAAATAAACATAATATTATGTTTTACCATGTATACTATGTAATATATACATTAGGATAAATAATTTTATAGTAGTTTATGAAACATGGAAAAATGTTTGATTAACATACCATATAGGAATAACATAAAGCTGATGATAATTCACTTCAAAATATATTAATAATCCATGATAATCAACTTCATAAGTTGTTACTTTAAATAAATTTATACATTTTAATTGAAACATTATATCATATCAATATTGGTAATACAACTACTACACTATAGCTGGCTCTGAGAATAACTTATTCTCTAGCTACTTTGAGTTACGATAATTACTATGCTAATTTACATGATTATAGTAACTCCATGTGGTTTTCTATAATCATTACCGTAAATATCCCCATGTGTTATAGCAACAGAACTACTGTAAGTATGTATTCACATTATCGTAAATTGGTATAAAAATAAATGGAGGTAGTTGTAGAATAACTTATTCTGTAGCTATCCACTGAACATACTCTCCCATAATGGCAATTTAATTTTACACACTATGATATATAATACTATACACATATAATTTGATTGAGTTTAGTGGCAGGGTGCAATCCAAGGTAAAGACTTACTACTAAACAAGTGGTTGCACAACTTGATTAAAAGTCGAAAGCTAAAATATAAATCATGAAGTCACATAAATGGGATGCAACAAGTGTTTATACATCTTAAAATTAGACTAAATACATATATGACCTTAGGGAAAAAGTATGAATGCTATGTAGTTCTAACTAGAGGTCCCTAACAGAGTCTCTACATTAATCGTCACGAGACAAGATAGAAAACAAAAGATAGGATCCTTGAAATTCTCACAAAAATAAGAAACATTTGACCATCAATTCGGCATAACCTAATCACCACTGATCATTGATGATAATAGTGATAGCTATTGGATCTATTTTATTTTCTAAATAATTACCCACATCTGCTATTGTGAAAAACAATGTAAAGTGACCCATCACTATATCGAAACAACTAGCATGTGCCATTAAGAAAAATGATCTAAAGTAGACCTAAATTTGCATCTAATTACCCATGCACTCCTATTATGGATGATAATTTACATAACCCCATTGTCATCACATTATTAGAAAAAATAAACATCATTTCAAATCTACATCTAAAATTTATCAACATCTTCTATTAAAAAGTTATTTAAATACCGTAGTGAATGTATATGTTTCTATATTACCCATTTCTATTAAAATTAATATATTAATATTTCATTAAAGTAAGCATACATGTCTTGCCAGCATGCACAAGCAATAAATATATATGTTATGTTTCATTGGAAAAAGAAATTTCTTTAACAAAATCATATAATAATGATAATTATAAATTGTTTAAAATCATATTAGTAACCATGACATATAATTTATCTAGATTGTTACTTTGGTAATATTTATATACTTTAACAAAATGTTATATCGAGAGTATAATCATATCTGCATTTATAATTCCTTGATAGGAAAGTTAAATCATCACCACTGGTGGCTATATTTTTCTGACTTTTTAAAATTACTTATTACCCTTTAAGATTACTTTAGAGTAAAGTCCATCATTATAAGGCTTAAATATTAAAATTCTCTTGAGATTAGTTAGCGCTACTATCCTTGAGATCTCATTTCAAGCTCTATCACTTATCTTAAGGGATTCGGTGCAAGTTTAAATAATTGATTGCTACTATATTTAAGAACATACTCTGTGACCTAAAATCCTTATTTTAAAAGTACAAAAAGGAGAGTTAATAAAACATATAATAAAAACAAGAGATTTAACAATAGAACAAAAAAATTAGAAATGGAGAATAAGAATAAAAATTAACAAAATCAAACTTTGGATTCAAGACTTCATCATATATGTGATGCAACCGAGGTGCGTGTAAAAAAATATGAATAAGGATGAAAAACATATAAATCAGTCCTTGCCAAAATTGTAAATAATAAGTTTATGATAATTTGGTATAGACTATAAAGTATCCATTATGTCAAAGAGAAAAAGCATACAATTTAATATGAAAAAATATTTAAAATATTTTTAAATTCTAACCCGTGCGTGAGCACGGGTTGATGGACTAGTAGTACAAATCAAGCGTCAACCCTAGGCCACCTAAGACGATTGATTATTATATTAATAAAGGCTGAAAAGCGATCCAAACTAGAAATCGCATTGGTACTCGACGATTGCCTACCTTGGAACCAGAGGGAGCTTCCCGATTGGTCGTTCGCTGGTCAGCCGCGAGCGGGGGTTGGTGGGGGGGTGGGGTGGGGGACGGGACGCAGCCGGATGACGGCGGGTGGTGGGAGGGAATGTAGCAGTGCCGGAGATTGGGTGAGCGGTGTGGTCGGCGACGGCGGCAAGCAGGAGCGACGCCCACTGCCGTGGCCCGTGTCGACTTCCGTATGTTTCACAGTTCGATTTAGCACCAGAGGTGCCCTTACGACATTATCCCAAGAGCTGGCAATTAATGCTCTTAGCACACATACATAACATGAAAAACCGTCGGCGATCGAGCTGCTGAGCAAGGCGCTGGGGTGGACGGCGTGGCTGCTGAACCGCGCCGTGGCGGCGTTCGACAAGGCGAGCGTGAGGGACGAGGACGACCCTCGCGTCGTCGCCGCGTGGGACCCCAGGTTTCGTGTACGCGCTGCCGCCCAGCAGGGAGGAGGAGCCCGCGACGATCCTCACCGGGAGCTCGCCGCGGTTCAACGTCTACGGCAACGACTTCGGTTGGGGCCGGCCCGTAGGCGTCCGCAGTGGCGCCGGGAACAAGATGGATGGGAAGGTGACCGTGTACGAGGGGCGTGGAGGCGGTAGCAGCATGGCGCTAGAGGTGTGCCTGGCGCCCAAGGCACTGGCCCGGCTCGCCGCCGACGAGGATCGGAGTTCATGGAGACGGTGAGCGCGGGGACGTCGTGAATTAATGCAGTGTCGGCTGCTGGTACGAACCACGAATGAACAACTTTGATTTGAAACGGACACTTCTGAAATGTAAGGCCCCAGTAAACGGTACCACAACATTGAAATGGCAAATTGGGCTGGCCAGCGAATTCATTTGCCTCAACCCGAGGATGTAACATTAGAAGATTGGTGGCTAGCTTCTTTGCAGGATCGCAATGCTAGACAGAGGCGAACGATTGCGGCACTGCTCATGTATACGGCCTGGAACATTTAGAAGGAGAGAAACAGAAGAATTTTTTATGGCAAGCTGAACTCGCCACTGCAGGTTTTCAACCTCGCACGAAAGAAGAATTGGAGCTCAGGAGAGTTGCTTGTGGGAAGCCTTACATCATGACAATAACTAAATCAAAAAACAAGGCTGTAGTACTAGTGATAGTGATCTTATTTCATACTATGTAATAAGACCATGTACTGAATCCGCTTTTCTCTTCTTCTTAAATGATATGCAGTGCTCCTTCAACCTTTCGAAAAAAAAAACACAAAAAAGAACATTGAAATGGCAGGTGGAGCAGAAGCTAAGGATTCCTACCAAAGAGGCCCTAAGAGTACATGAAGGACTAAACTGGTGTTGATGTGATGATGTCCATCGCCGAGTTTGCAAATTGTTTGGGATACGTCATTGTTCGTTATAATTGTTTAATGATCAATCCAAAATGCTGGGATACGTGGACCACCTGGGATGCGTCCCTATAGTTATCCTATAGTTTTTTATTTAGTTTCAATAATACCAAAATATTAAAAAAAAATGGTGAAAACTGGCCGAGGGTCAAAATTGAAGTCTGTAGGATTTCAATAAAAAATTCATGTGTATGCAACGTTTTTCTTGTAGATGTGAATGCAACGTTGGTTTTTCCCTCCCTGCTCATCTTTCTCAGCTGGGCTTGGCCGGCCAGAACCTGATTGAACTCTCTCTCTCTCTCTCTCTCTCTCTCTCTAATGGGCCTTGGCCCAACTCCCTCCCAAACCTCAGACGCCCCGCATAACTAAAAAATTATATGGGAAACGAGCCGTAGCTCGTGCGGCGCACGTCTCCGTGTGGAGGAGCGGCCGGTCGTGGGTTCGACCCACGGCTCCACCGGGGTTTTTCCCCATTTAGCTCCGGATTTTCCGGTTTAGGCTAGGGTTTACACATGCGTGCGCGTTAAGTGGTACTGCGCGTTTTTCGCGCACTGGAGGCTTTGTACCTCCCAATCTCTGTCTAGTATGTGTATGAGGACGCGCACGCGTGTGGTGTGAGTGTGTGTGGTGTGTGTTCGTGACGTCCTCGTTGTACCCTCTCAAAAAAAAAACCTAAAAAATTATATAGAAGGAAAATGGGCAATTTTGCTTAGGGACATTTCAAAAAGGTCTAATATGCTGCTGCACACCGCAAATTCAGAAATATGCCTAGTACCATTGTGAAATCGCGTCTCTTTGCCACCGAACATCGGAGCCATTAAAATACTAATTTTTAGAGTTTGGGAGTGAGAAAGGGCGCGTGAAAAGACCATGTTGCCCCCCGTGGTCATCTTCCACGCTCCTCCCCCCACCGTGACGCCGATCGCCATCCATGCGCCCGCAGCTCTTCCCCGACCTCGTCCCCGCTGGACTCGGCGAGGTCAGCCGCGGCAGCGAGGACGACATCAAGGCGAGAGAGGAGCAGCAAGGCTCCACCGAATTTGGTGATAGGGAGCGGCGGTGCCCGGCTCCCTTCTTCACGCCGTCGGCCGAAGCTTCGCCGCCGCGCATCGCGACATCCATGGTGGCGGTGGCAGCCCACCCCTACCTCGATGAGATCCACAGAGGCGGAAACCGAGCTCCCAATCGACCTCGACGAGATCCATCGAGGCAGCGCCCCATCCCCCACCTTGGCAGCCTCCCTCCCACCCCCCTGGAGGCACAAGCCCACGGTGGCGCGGCCAAAGCACGGCGCCCTCCCCCCACCCCCGACGCCCCTTGCACGGAGGACCAAACCGGCGGCGCGCGGTAAACCCCTTCTCAATCCGCGGCAGCCCTTCCCTACCTCCATCGCCGGGCGGCGTTCCTTTCCCCACCCGCCGCCAGCACGGGGACCTCAACGTCCACGGTGGTCGCGCGGATCTCGACATGCCATGCCAGGCCTTCCCTGCTTGCTGGTGTTGGCTCGGGGCACGGACGCCACCACCGTCCATGGTGAGGCCGGATCCCACGCAGAATGGGCCCCGGGCGGGCGGATCCACGGCCGCCGGGCGACGGGAGACCAAAGACGTGATGGCCGCCGACGCAGCGGAGACCCTTCTCACCAGAGGTCCAGGGGGTGCCGGGGCGAACTTGGTTCCTGCGCGCTGTCTTCCATCGGGCGGCGGCGTTGAACCCCAACCGTGTCGCCGCTCCCCCAGCCTCCACCCCACGTCGGCTGGCGCCGTTCTCGAGGCTTCACCACCGCCTCCTCCCCGCCGCGGTGGTGCCCTGCGCCAGCGCTGCAGGGCCTCGGCTCCGGAGCACGCTGCATCCACCTATCCCCTCCTCTTGTCCTGCCCCTCGCCGCAGAGCCCTCAAGAATCACCATCGCCGCCATTAATGGACCTCGCCGGAGAAGAAGAGACGGCGGCTATGTGTTACGGCAAATATTAGTGAGGAGACAGAGGTTGAAGACGAGGGCACTTTGGACATTTCCCGTACCTTCTCTCTTGAAAAATCTGAGAAATGATTAAAATAATTGGTGCAGTGTGTCTGGGCAAAGAGTCACGAATTTGCAGTGTCTTTGAGCAAACTCTCCGTTTTGCGGTGTGCGCCAGCAAATTAGACGTTTTTCGATGTCCTACAGCAAAATTTTCCAAGAAAAAATAGCTGAACTAGTCAGAAAGAAAGGCAGTAATTAATTTCCCCACTGCGGTAATGGCAATATGGTAGCAATCCTATAAGACAATCACTTGGATGTTTTGTTGAGATATATACCGCAGCGTCCAATAGGTCATGTAGGTGGATGGTAGTCAGCTAAAACTAGACACTTATACGCCGGTTCTCCTCATCCACCAGCTCAAAGACGCAGAGGTTGCCGCAGGTTGATAGTTTCAATACATTTATTTAAAATGTATTACTTTATATTATCTTTCATGGTGGCATATATGGGTAATTTGATTGTAAACTTATGTATTACTTTGCATTATCTTTCGTAAACGGCAGAGATGAGTAATTTATAAAGAAACTTATTAGGGGATATTTGAATTATCTTTCATAATGGCAGAATTGGGTAATTCAGATTCAAATTTATTATGAATTATATTTCATTAGTCATAGAGGTGGGTAATTCAAATATACACTTAGGGGGTTAATTTCAATTATCCCTCGTAATAGCAAACAAGGGTAATAATTTAAATATAAATTTATAGAGTTATTATCTTAAATTATTTTTTATAATAGCAGAGATGGGTAATTTAGATACAATATTAGGGTGTTGCGGGTGTTGCTTTATGTATTTTTTTTCATACTAACATAGGCTGGTATTTTTTTATAAATAGAATATATTCAATGTCTATTATTGGCGATGGTGATTAAAGTCTAGCAAATTAAAGGCCAGTTGTTTTTGATTAATTATTATGAGAATTTTTATAATTTATATTTTTTCTAGCACGTTTGACGAGAATTAACATGAAGTTGGGGCTTCTAATTAGTATTTGTAGTTTATGCAAGTTTCAAACTTATTCACTAAATTTAAGATTTATCATGTCAATTACTGCCTGTAACCGAATTGCAGGCACAAACTTTATAATTAATTACTAAATTGCTAAATAATCTTTACCAAAGTGAAATTGAAATTTTTAGTGCAGCATACTATATATGGTAAAAATCCTAGGTCCGCCGTTGTGTTGCATGGGAGATTTGATGTAGAGACAAGACAAAAAGGTGACAGATCTGCTTTCAATCCGCTAGCAATGCCAAGGATGCTGTCCGTTATCGACATAGGTAATATGATACTCTATTATTTATCTTAATGCTGTTTATTTATGTACAATGGAAACATCTCACCAAGCTTATACAAACATGCCAGACCACATGTCCACATGACGAGTATTAGGTAAGAAGTCCACCGAAATGTGGACACCGAAGCAGCCGTGGCCGCCATTTCATTTCCACCACGCGCATCGGCAACGTTTTTTAAGTGTGCAAAATACCTCAAACAGTGTGGATATGTCAACAGGCCTATGACGATTTTCTGATGGAAAGATCATGCAAAGTAAAAATGAATTATGCAGATAGCAATATAGCCAAGCGCTGCAGATGACACAAAAAGCGCTGCAGATGACACAGGAGTTAACGGGTTGGGCAGCATGAGGATCGGATTTGATTCGTAGCAAAGATAATTGATGCAGGCAGCAAAAAACACAAACAAAAGCACTGCACCAAGCCAAAGAATTAACAGGTCGGTCAGCATGAAGATCGCTTTGGATTCGTAGTACACCTAAAATTGACAGAATTAATGTTCCACGGATCAGATCAGAACAGATAGAAGGCGCCGTATTTAAAAAGAAGGCTTCAGGTATTGAGACGTACGTACCTGGAACGGAACACTGTGCTCTGCTACTAAATTTTTCTTCGTTAGCACCACCTTCGCTTCCAGCAACATAGGAATAACTCGTCTCCATCTGTGGAAAATTCATAATCACATAAATCTTCCCAAGAAATAAAGGCAGGACAGATTTTTTTTTTTTGGCAAATGGAAAAAGTCTTCGGCCTCCGCGACCGCACACAGCCAAAAAGTTCTTACCATATTTCCAACTAATTGGCCGAAATAGGGAATGAGAGCAAAAGTAAATTAAAGCAATTATAAGCAAAGTCTATTGTTACTGCTCCATCTTCATAGCAAAAATGTCCAAAACAACAACCTCGAATGCTCGACCCGCCAGTCGGGCCATTGTATCATCACAGTGCAATAGCGCCCAAAACCACTGCCAATACGTCCTCCTAGAGATAGCCTGCATAAAAGAAGTAATTCCTTTCTTCTGAAAAACAAAATCATTTCGTGTACACCAAATAGTCAAAAAAAGAATGGCGACACCCACAAAGATTAGTTTTCGTTCATTATTTGCCAATACCAGTTAACCAATACCGGAGCATATGAAGTATGCATGGAGGAGGCGTTAACCTAGTAACTATTTGAATTATACACCAGGTAGTCTTAGCATGATGGCAATCAAAGAAAAGTTGTTTAATTGTTTCATTGAAATTGTAAAACCAACACTTTTGACTCCCATACCAATTTTTTAGCTAAGTTATCCTTGGTTAGAATCACCCCTCTTTGGAGAGACAAAAGGAAAATCTCTATCTTCAAAAGGAGTTTCAACTTTCAAATTATTTTATTCAGGAACGAAGAATCCTGGTTCATAAGATAATGATACATAGGTCTACAAATACCATGCCTATGTAAATCCCAGGAAAAAGGTCCTCCATATTGGAAAGCTGGATATTAGCAATTTTAGCTACTAGATTATGCAAGCAGTCAATTATCCTCTAATAAAGCTCTTTGAAAAAGACACATTCAGTGGCACTTCGTTAATGACATGTGCCACCGTGACATGGGGATAATTGACTACGTTATACATGTAGGGATGGCAATGGATCGGATGCGCATGGAATCAGATCCAGATGTCACCTTTTATCACATTTTAATTCGGCCTCAAATACGAATAAGGATCTTTTCGAATACGAATACAAAATAAATGTCTCTGATTCGGTTTCTATTCAGATATTTACTTAATTCAACTCAAAGTGCATATTATTAATTTCAACATAGATGAATAGAATTTTACTACTAAGTTTGTCAATAACCAAAATGAAATAAAATCAAATTACACTTCTAATGATCTCCAATATCGAAGTAAACTAAATTATAATGGATAGTTTACGGTGGTGCATTGGGATTCCTAAGTACCGGAATGGATATGTTCCTCTTTCACAACCAAAAAGTTCAGTATATTCCTGTCCATAATGCTTTGCCTCACAATAGAAGAATACCTCACTTTTTGTGAAAGTTAATTTTTATACCAAATAGTTGTTCAAAAACACTGAGCAGCAGTTTCGTATTCTTAGCTTGCTCAAATTATGGTCCATGAAAGGCACAGCTGATTACATATGCAAAGAAGTAAATAGATCTTTAAACTTCTTCCAACGAGTGCCCCCCCCCCCAATAGGGGGAGGGAGGGGGGATACAATACTGAAATAGAAACCATGCATGGCAGCCTAAAACTATGGTGAAGTACAAAGTTCAAGGACTCGGTGACTCGAAACTTGTACAGCTCATGGTAGAACCTTGGCCATGACAACCTAAGACTAAGGTGCGATATTCACACCTTATGAGTCATGATACAAACAAAGCCATGAAAGCAAGCGTGGATGATTCCTTTGTGATTTGTCATATAATAACTTATTCTGTGGGCACTTTGAGTTACCATAATAATTATACTAATTTACGAGATTACTGGAACTCCTCCTAAATTATATTATTGTTCACTCAATGTTAGGAAAGAAAGATGAGATTACCTCCATCGGAAAAGAAACAATAAGCTGTGGATTTTTTGATCCTTCAGGAAGCACCACCAGCAACATTAAAAAGGTTAGAGGGGATTCTGCTAGATGTGAATACCCAAGAAAACGCCTCCCAACAAGCAGCAACATGGTCTATTTTCTCAAGAATTTCATTTGATGTTTAACTATTTCGCAGGTAAAAGAGCTCAACTGTCCAAGGAACATGGCAGTCAACACAAAGAAAATAAATAAATATTAATGAAGGATTGAACAAGACCGAGGGGAGGTGAATTGAAGACGATTGCATCCTTACATGGAATGGAATAGAAGTATCGATTCTAGGAATCTAGCTCTTCATCAGAACCTCTAAAACACACATGGACACCGCAGAAACAAGTCCAGAGAGAAAACGGCAAAAATTGCACGCACAAGCAGGCCGACCAAGTCAGTACTCAGTACCATACCCCAAGCTTCTGAGCTGGTGGGTACTACACAGCATATACACAGACAATAGACCCATTGGATTGAAGTCGACACAGTCGGTGCCGAACTGACAGTCGTCGATGACACTGGATACAACATGCATGTTGCTTATCATGCATGTTGCATCCATTTAATTTGACCTATATATAAACCAGGAGACAAGAATACATGTTTGATGTTCCCACCTTCTTCTTCACCACCTCGCCGCCTACAAACCTTGGTTACTTCACAAAAATATAAGCATTCATCATAGCATAAGTAAACATGCTCATGCATGCAACCTCCAGAAACACTAATGGGGTGTTTGGTTCTAGGAATATTAACTTCATACAGAATGGAATGATCTGTCATGTGTTCATCCCATGAATTTTGGTGGGATGAGCCCATTCCTCATTCTCAAGGTACTCATGGGTTTATGAGGGATGAGGTGGTGGATGAACCACCTCACGCCTCAAACTAAACACCATAAATCAATTTGACTCGGCACAATTGTCAAACTCATATCAAATTGGATGGCACTTCACAACATGATCCTTCAAATAATTAAATAGGATGATGACGCCACACTTACCATAGTAGTAAAATCGTCAACCACAGTATCGAGTGGAGGCACTCCAAAATCTTCCAATGGCAAACCATAGGCAATGGTGAACGTGCAATGCCAACCATATCTTGTCCCTTGGATCAGATTACGATAAAGCTGATCCTTGTTTGATGACAGCAACGCATGGGCAGTTGGCCCAATCCTGGGACACTCAGGACTAGCAAGAAAGTTCTGAATGAGCGAGTGTTCATCACCTAATAATGAGCTACTAGCTGCTAATAATTCAATCCACATGTAGAAATTAATTAACTTGACCACTGCTACTCTCTATATGAATTCAACATGACATATGGTACCATATATACCCAGAAGAAAATTAAGAAATTAGCAGTTGCATTCGATCGTTTGGTGCCAAGTCCATTTTCATTTAGATCCTACTGATAAGCTGAACGAATGAAGAGAGGATGGAATAAGATTGTTGAAGCTACCACTAACCGTACCTTGAAAAGAGTCGTTTGTACCAAGCACTTTCTTGTTTCATTTTATACTGATCGGTGACTCTTATGTGTCCCCGGAGAGGAATATCCACCTTGCGTTCAAGCTTCTGAAAAACAACAAATGGATGGTTCTCGTACTGCAAAGAAATGGGCAAAAATGTGTGGGGCTCCTGGTTATAATATGCGCCGTATTTCACTTCAGCACCAGCCTGGCTTCTAGGATCCACCTTTGTGGACCACTCAATCTTATTGCTTGGTATCTTGATGTAGGTGACCTGCTCCTGGACATGGTAGGGTAAGAGAAGCACCGCACTGTCATGGTAGTAAACCAGCTGGGACGGTGCGGACGGAATAACAGCCTTTGCCGGATACGGGTCCAGAACATGTGTCAGCACGTATACCACTTCCAGAGTGGTTGCCTCTCCAGGTTTCAGATGAGTGCTGAGCAGAACAGAGTAGAGGCGACCGCCATTCTTAGTAGTCTCGGGGAGAGCGGAAGCTTGGACATAGAGGGGTTCGTATGAATTCTTGCTATGCCTTCCCTCCACTCTGGTGACCTTGACAATAGCGAGATGTTCAACCTCCCTGGGCGTAAACGCGAGAAGAACTCGAGATGCATGAGAGGCGGCGGCGGCGTCATTCTTGACCTCCAACGTTAGGGTCACTCTGGCAATGGGACCAGTGAGGTGGATCTGCAAAGCAATATATATATATAATTGAAGCGGTCAAATCTTATTATTTGTGTCTTGAGAACTAGGGAGAGAGGTGTATGAAAACCAAGTACTTCGATCCTACGTAGGCCTCGACTTGTCAAAAGCAGCAATCGACCTCTCAAAACTAGCTAGATAGAGCTTCTTCTTCCCCCAATCCAAGTGAACCGGATCACAAAAGAGTACGTACTGGGATTTCAACTGGTAAGTGCGACCACAAATAAATTCGAAATCGAAAGCTAGTAATCATTCTTCTTCTTCTTCTTCCTCCAGAACACAAGAATTCATATTTTTTTAGTAGTAATAATCATATAACAAATTAAAGGGTCCCGCACAAAGAAACCAGCCTGCTGGATCTGAGGAAGGAAAGATCAAGAAAACAATTCACAGACAAGAGCCAGAGTGCGAGCGAATGGTGGTGTGGTGAAGTTTTTATATATAGGGTGGTATGGCAGAGTTAGTCATGTACATACAAGTAGTCATGTACATACAAGAAGAGAAACATACTCGTTTCTCGGCGAAGACGATCCAGATGCCGTCCTCCAGTTCCGGTGGCAAGGAAGATGAGGAGACGGGAGAGAGGACGAAGAGGAAGAAGATGATGGCGATGGTTAGGGTCCGGATGTGGGGTGCCATCACGCCAGCAGCAGTTGGTGATGAGAGACAACTGGAGTAGTGCGTTCCTTCTTTCTTTTATTTTTAATAAAGGGAAGAGGAGTAGTGCGTTCGCGACTCGCTGCTGGGCCCAGTTTTTGGTAGAGGAAAGTGACCTTTAGTGATTCTCTTTGTAACATAGTTAAGTTAATCAGATATTTCGGCCCGAGCGCCTCTTCAAAATTTTGAGAACTCCTTCTCGAAACCAATATTTGGAGAGTCATTTGAATTAAAATTTATTTTATATATCCTTGACTCTGCAACAACATTTTTATATCTCGTATGCACACCAGTAAGTCAATCTTGCTGTCCATCTTTATCTAGCGAGAAATTCAGTATAGAGTGTTACTATATATATTGAACATTCAATTAAACAAGTTGTTAAGGAGTTCTTTTTTTTTTTACCAAAATTTCTATTCCTAAGAATTAGAAAAGATATAGAGAGTCTCTTAGAGTTGCTCTAATATATAAGGAAATCACTTCAATAAAATCATTCTTCATTGCAAACTGCCATTTGGCAGAGCGGATTTGGGGATATATATAGCTATCATGCTTTTGCATTGATGACTAACTCGAGAAAGATAAAAATTTGGTTAAAGTATTTTATTGGTGCTGCTTGGATGACGACCCTGATGATTGCCTGAACAGATAGAGGTAAGCATGGGCATCGCTATGATTTTTGAAATTGTCTTTTAATATCGCCAATTATTTTTGCTCCTGTAAACTAACTATTCCTAACGGATGGACAAGCTGCGGCAAAGAGAGAGCTCCTCCGACTGGGTCCTTAAACCCACCTCTATTCTACTTCTTAAAGTGGAGTAAGAAAAAAAACTATGTCCAATAGGGCCCCTACTTCAACTCCCCAAATTCCTCCTCCCACTCTATTTTTCTAGGGATCAAGTTTTTTTTTTTTTTTTTTTTTTTTTTTTTTTTGAGATGGAACATGCCTTCCATTGAATTAAGGAGCCGGAGCCTCGAATAATAACGTCACTTGCACACACTGGGGCTACATGCCACACCCTCCAGCGCCGAGAAGTGCTTGTGACCTGTTTATTAAGAGTATGAGCTACTGTATTACAATATCTACTTATAATTATAAAGGAAAACTTAAAATCAAGAAAGGCATGCCTAAGAACATCTATCTCCTCTAGAATCAGTCCTATCGCGGAACGCTGAGTGTTCCTATTTTCCCACAGCTGTAGCAGTTCTAGGCAATTGGTCTCCAAGTGAATCCGCTGCACACCATCTTGCATAGCAGCAATGAAGGCGTCGCTGCAAGCCAACGCCTCCAACATACAGGCAGGGTCCCCAATCATACCATCTTGCCTGAACAGACAAGAACATCCCATGTTGATCTCGGAGAACATACGTACTTCATCGCCCCATCATTCCGGTTCGTATAAAAGGAGGCATCGGAGTTTGCTTTGACCCATCCTAGGTCCGGCGGAACCCACCTAGGCTTCGATGGTTCTTCCTTCCTTGGCGCAAAGGGGTGCAGCATCTGCCATAGATGATAGGTTGTGTCACGTACCCAAAGCGCTGCCTGTTGCATGGACATGGTTTGTTGACCATGTCTCCGCTTATTCCTCATCGTCCAATTAAAGCGCCCACATGCCACAAATGATAACTGCACGTTCCCGACTGGAACAAATATCCCTCAGTAAGTTTGATGCCTAGGTGATCGAAAGCATCTAGGCCTCTAGTGGGTTCGGGTGATTAATTAATAATAACGTAAGATTATTGTGACTAACATATATTTTACAGAGGCAAATTGAGTTAGGTTACAGTAATGGTGATTGCAAATCAATGGTTTTCATGCCCCTGAGATGGAAATCATTTCAGTTTTTAAAGGATTGACAATAAAGTTAAGGATGGACTAGTTCTAAATGTCGTTTAGACTGTCCGCACCGGAGACGGTATAACCGTCTGGTACATTCCACCTGTGCATGTAGAGAAGCATTTACCGGAGGAGTGCTCTGCACCGCGCACTGTAAACGTGTACGCCACCGACGCCCATCCGCTGCAAATACCGGGGTAGCGCACGCATGATACAGCGTTGGCCCCACGCGAAACAGAGAAAGCGCGTGCGACAGCACATGCCAGAGAGAGAGAGACGGCACATGAGAGACAGTGCATGGGAGGAAGTGCAGTGGCGGACCCCACTTTTTTCCGTAACAAAAAATGCTATAACTCACAAATGAAAAAAATCAAATTAAATTCCGATTACACCATTGAATTCGTTTCAATAAATCTTTCAAAACAAGATCTCACATGGATATATTTGAATAAAATTTATAAATGATGACAAGTGGGGGCCGATGTTGGTAGTTAGTATAGAGTATAAGATATAGAGGATGATGAGTGCGGAAGAAACGTCTATAGAGAAGGAAATTTTGATGACCAGGATATATAGAGAATAAAAATAGAGGATTATAAGTGCGGATAGCCTTAGCGTCGGAGAGAAACTTGGAATAGTTTAGGACTTTGTTTTCCTTTGGCTATACTATGAAGGGGATATGAACTAGCAGCTTGATCTAGGTGAATCTAATGTGTTAGATGTGACACACACTTGTCAAACTTAGCACTAGATAGCTCAGGGATGTCCCAAAGATCAATTGAAATCAAGACCATTCATGAAGAAATCTGAATTGGAAGTAAATGGAGGTCTTTCAGAATGACCGAACGCTGGTCCTTGTTAGGCAGGACGCGTCAAGTCAGTGCAAGTGCTATGCAGTTGTGACTAGAAGCTGCTCCTAGCTGTGGACTGGACGCGACTGTACCACTAGCTCGCCGTCCAGAGTGGACCAGATGCTGGCCGCACTATGACCGGACACTGGGTGCCAGTGTGTATGGTCGACGACCAAAGAGGTCCAGAGAGCTTTTTTCCTAGCTGGACTCGTCCGGTCAGTAGGGACTGGGCCACCTGCGTCCAGTCACATTATTGGCCTCTTCTGACAGTGTCACGTCATGTAGCCATTGGGTACTGACAGGATGTGTTCGGTCAATGCAACAGGCGTGTCTAGTCAACATTGAAGTTGCTGGGTTGGACCTCAACGGGTATGTTTTTTAGGGGGGGGGGGGATATTTATACTCCTCCCTCTCGTCCACTTAGCTCTCTTGCCCATTTGTTCAGCTGAAGAAACGCTTTGGAGTGCAAGGGAGAGCAAGAGCCTAGTGGGTGATTGAGATTTAATAATCCAAGATTAAGGACCCTATTAGTGTATAAGGAGTAGCAAGTGTGCATCCACCTTTCTCATTAGGCTTGTCACGGTCAAGTGAGGGTTTGTGCTTGTTACTCTTGGTGATCGGCATCACCTATATGGTTTGGTGGTGATTAGGAGCATTGTGATTATCTGATGGAGCTTGTGGATGACTCAACTCATCTTGTGAGCAATTGTGAGTGATTCACTGTATCGGAGTGACAAAGAATCAGCCGGTAGAGCACTTGATCCTTGCGCAGATTAAGAGGGAGCTATATCCTTTTGTGGGTGCTCCAACGAGGACAAGTGGGGAGTGCCAACTCTCTGATATCTCAAAAAACATCATCGTGTTCCTTGCCTTCTATCTTTACTTTGAGTGTTTATATTTTTATATTTGAGTAATTACTCTATGTCTTTACATTCCTAGAATTGTCATGCTAGAGTAGAAATTGGAACCTAGGGTGCAAAACTTTTGTGCGGTAGAACAATAGAGAACACTTTTAGGCACAAGGGGTGAAATGGGCTAAGGGGTAGATTTAATTATTGCAAGAAAATTTAGAATTAGCCTAATTCACCCCCCTTCTTGGACATGTTGATCCTTTCAGTGATCACACGGAGTTTAGAAATTTTCAATTCCGTCAAACACCTCGATTGGGTCCAAAATACCTTTGCCACCATACAATCTAGTAGCACATTTCTTATAGATTCTTCTAGTTCCCCACATACTTCACAACAAGCAATTGGTTCTATATGTCTTTATACAATCTGAAGTGCCGGTAGGAACTCACGGAGGACCCTCCCCCAAAACACCTTCACCTTTGGAGGAATCACCAGCTTCCACACTGCCCTCCATATATCATCATCGAAGAGCTCAGCTGTTGAGAACCTGTTTCACTGTGTTTCCTACCATCATCAATTTGTACACTGACCTAATAGAGTACACTCCATATTTCTCCAAATCCCATGCCCACACATCCTGTTCACCCCTTCCAATTGGGAGTGCCAAAGTGGCTTCCGCATCAATGGGAAAGAAGCTCTCCAAAATCAATTCCTCATTCCATTGGTTCTCTGTTGTCATCAGGTCAGACACTCGTGAGAGGTTCAGTTCTTCCTTGGGAGTGATCTGTCTACCATCAAAGTGATTAGAGATCCACCTATCCTCCTAAATTGGAATTGACTCCCCATTCGCCACTCTTTTAACTAAGCCATGTTGTAGCATTTCTCTACCTGCCAGAATTGCATGTCGTCTTACTCGCATGCTTTTTCCTTGTAGCGTGCATGAACTCGGATTCATGGAAGTACCTTCCTTTGAGAACTCTAGCACACAATGCAAGGACTCAGGTCTTGTTATCAATTTCCACCCCTGCTTGCCAAGCACTGCAACATTGGAAGACCTGAGATCACGAAATTTCATACTGCCTTTGGATTTTGGTTGTCAGACGCTCTCAACTCATCCAGTGCATATGCCTATTATCCACCGAGCTGCCCCACCAGTAGTTGCAAATTGCAGTCCTCATCTTTTAACAAGTAGAGATATGTAGCAGAAAGCGACTCATGGAATATGCCGGAACAACCTGCACAACCGATTCAGGAGGACCGGGATGCACAGCTGGCCTCTCTCCCACTCCAACTATTAATACGTCCTTTCACTTGAGCCGGATTATATTCAAATGCTTCACTCGTAGCTCTGCCCACCTCAGTCGGCAGCCAAATATCGCTCTACTAAGGCCTCCTTTTGTATATGCAAAACATCTCTGACCACCTCATGATCGCAATTCTTACTAAAAAAGATAGCAGCCAACTTCTCACACGGTTTAGCATCTGTCCTGAACCTTGACTAACAGTTCAAGAATTCTCACGGTTTATTAGCATCTGTCCTGAACCTTGACTAACAGTTCAAGAACTTCAGGCAATCTGTTGGCCCCTCCTTGCGACGCTTCTGAGAAGACAATGCAATCATCCGTAAAGAGAAGATGCGAGATCCAAAGGAGTGAACTCCTATTCGAACTCCCCTCGAAAGGTGCATTGGACCAAATGATTTTAGGAGACACGCTAGGCCTTCCGAGCAGCAGAAATATATTGAAGCATGATATGCTCTATTATTTCTCTTAATGTTGTTTATGTACAAACATCTCACCAAGCTTATACAAACATGCCAAACCACATGTCCACATGACGAGTATTAGGTATGAAGTCCACCGAAATATGGACACCGACGGAGCTGCGGCCACCATTTCATTTCCACCACGCGCATCGGCAACGGTTTTTAAGTGTGCAAAACAATGTGGACATGTCAACAGGCATGTGACGATTTTCTGATGGAAAGATCATGTAAAGTAAAGATAAGCAACAATAACCAAAAGCACTGCAGACAAAAGAGTTAACGGCCTGTCGGTCAGCATGAAGATAGGATTGGATTCGTAGTACACCTAAAGTTGACAGAATGTTCCACGGATCAGAACAGAATAGAAGGCTCCGTATTAAAAAAATAAAAGGCTTCAGATATATTAGTAAGACGTACCTGAACGGAACATTGTGCTCTGCTACTAATTTTTCCTTCTTTAGCACCACCTTCGCCCTTCCAGCAAAATACGAAGAACTCGTCTGCATCTGTGGCAAATATCATAATCACAGATTTTTGTTTAGCAAATGAAAAAGTTTTGTTGCCTCTGCGACCACACACAGCCAAGTTGTTACCATATTTCCAACTAATTAGCTGAAAAGGAACGGAACTAAATAAATTAAAGCAATTATAAGCAAAGTCTATTATTACTGCTCCATCTGTTTCTTAGCAAAAATGTCGAAACAACAACCTCGAGTGCTCGACCCGCCAGTCGAGCCTTTGTATTATCATGCTGAAATAATGCCCAAAACCGCTGCCAGTATGTTCTCATGGGGATAGCCTGCATAAAAGAGGTAATTTGTTTCATCTGAAAAACAAAATCATTTCATGCACACCATATAGCCCAAAAAAAAAAAAGAACGGCGACACCCACAAAGATTAGTTTTCGTTCATTATTTGCCAATACCGGTTAATCAATACCCAAACATATGAGGTATGAACCGAGGAGGCGTTAACCCAGTAGCTATTTGAATTATACGCCAGATAGTGTTAGCATGATGGCAATCAAAGATTTGTTTAATTGTTTCATTGAGATTGTAAAACCAACACTTTGGACTCCCAAACCAATTTCTTTCAGCTAAGTTATCCTTTGTTAGAATCACCCCTCCTTGGAGAGACCAAAGGAAAATCTCTATCTTCAAGGGGAGTTCCAACTTTCAAATTATTTTATTGACGAAGGGGGAATCCTGGTTCATAACATAACGATACATAGATCCTGCTGTAAAAATACCATGCCTATGTTTAAATCTTTCACCAATTACACCCCGGTCAGAATTGCAGAGTTTACGGTGGTGCATTAGGATGCCTAAGTACCGGAATGGATATGTTCCTCTTTCACAACAAAAAAAGTTCAGTATATTCAGACTCATAATGCTTTGTTATATTCCGACTCATAATGCTTTGCCTCACAATAGCAGAATACCTCACCTTTGTGAAAATTATTTTTTATACCAAACAGTTGTTCAACAACACTGAGCCGCAGTTTCGTATTCTTAGCTTGCTCCAAATCATGGTCCATGAAAAGCACAGCTGATTACATATGCAAAGGAGTAAATAGATGTTTAAGTTCTTTCAACGACTTTTGGCCCTCCAATGGGGGCGAATATACAGAAATGAAATAGAAACCAACCATGCATTAGAACTACAGTGAAGTACAAAGTTCAAGGACTCGGTGACCTGGAAAACTTGCACCGCTCATGGTCGAACCTTCACCGTGACAGCCTAAGACTAACAATAACACCCTGTGTTTTGCACCACATTGAAATCCACTAAAAATTTGAATTTTTTAAATTTTACAACAAATTAAAACTTGGTTAGTTTATTTTCCGCGAATCTGTTTTAGATAATGTTTCCCGAACCTTGCATTAAAATAATTCACCATATGCATTTGAATGTTCGATTGTTGTTGTGTGTTTTCTAGATGTTATTTGTGGCACCAAAGGGTTCCTCCTTGAAAATCCCTCCATTGATTTTAAAGCAAAACCCTCTCCGTGATCCTCTGATGAGTATTAGAAACTCAATAATCTCTCTCTCCTGTTAAACTTACAGCCGTTCGTCGTCCTGCTCAGACCGCTCGGCCCTGCAGGCCGTCCAAGACCATCGCATGTGTACTGTGTGTCATGGACGTGGAGGTCCCACTGGTCAGGACCGTCCTGTTCCTCGATCGTGTCGTTTCCCTCTCAGCGTAACCGCACTCAAAGGCAAAGGACGCACTGTCTGGCAGTGTCCAGCTCACGCCGTGCGCCAGTACCTGCTCCAGTGCTCCCTCGCCGGCTATAAAGAACTCCACCGAGGATGCCGGCCGGCTCCCCAAGCTCAAGCCCCTAGATAGATGCCTGGCTTCCAAAGCGTGAGCACGCGCACCAAGGCGAGGACCGCAAGGAAGCAGCAGGGACGCCATACTCGCCGCGCTAATATCTGCACGACGGATCGGAGCCGAGTGCGGCCGGAATCATGTCAAGCACCGCCAGAGCCCCTCCGCGACGAGGAAGCCGCGCTCTCGCCGTCGTTGCCTAGGCCGGCCGTCGCCACCCGCTGCCGGAGCGCCTCGCCTCTCGTGAACGACGACGAGCGCCGCCGCCGCCGACGCTACTCACGCCGCAGCAGCGCCCGCGCCGCTGCTCTGCCCCCACCATCCGCCCTGTTGCCTGCTTCCTTGTCCCTCCCTCTACTCTCTCGCTCTCGGTTAGACATAGGGATGGGACCGGAGGATGCCGCCCGACGCCATCCGAAGCCGCTTGCCCGGCCACGTCGCTGCAACGCAGCAAGGAACGGAGACGGAAGAAACCGTCCGCGCAAGCAGCCTCAGGCGGAGGCGGGCCACGTCACGGGAGCCAATTTTGACCGCGTGACACATCATCCCAATGGGACCCAGCTGCAGGAAGCTTACGTGAACCACCATGGAGCAGACAGCCAAGCCCCCACAGTCCTGGCCCACGCGTCAGCCTCTCTGCTGCAAACAAAATGCTAGGCGCACACGGGAAACATACACAGGAGATTAAATTCCTTTTCTTACCCATTCCCAAAAAAAATCCTATAGATACTAGAGCCACCCTGAAACCTACCCAAACTTTCCCACTCCTTTTCCATGATCCAAAACCCCAGAAATAATCCCAAGTTTTCTTTTCATTCACCTTTTTCTGATAAACTCAGGAAATTCAAATCTCCACCATCCCAACTCCGAACCCCATGATCTTTCCACCAAAAATTCCCTAACATCTAGCCCTACACCCCCCGTATCCTTTTTCATAATTTTGGTGCCTGTTTAAATTGTTTTTTGTTTCTTTTATTTAATGCTAACCTGTAGTTGCGCCCATCCACCAAACCCTCTTTAGCACCGTATATTCGTGCATGCGTGTACACTATATCACGAACATGGATGCTCGAATACACACATAGCGTAGTAGGCAGCACTCATGCATTGGCATATGTGTAGGTATATATATTTATAAATACATGCATATATATATACGTGCTACGTGCCTATCTATAAATATACTCTTAGAAAGATAAATCCCACTGGATAAATTTTCTCTTCATATACATCATTCTCCACTAAATAACCCTACTAAATGTTTTATCTTTTCATACAAGGTGTACACATCATTCCCCACTAAATTCATGTCATCCCTTATTAATTATAAAAAATATCCATGTCACCTCTACCATGTGAAATACTTTAAATCTTTAATCTATTAACATACAAGTTATCTACTTATTCTATTTATTTCATCCCATATTTCTTTATAATATAATTAAATATTTTATTAGGTTTTTCTTCCATTAGCTTACCGATTTTTTGCCAGATCGATACAATAAATATATATGTATACACAGTATAATTGAATGTCACTATAATAATGCTATGTATATAGCAGATTTATTTTTAAGAAAATCCCGCGGTAACGCGCGGTGTATACTTCTAGTGTATTACTAACCCTAACTACCACCCACCTTCCCGCCTTAACTCTAGGCATATATATATATGCATGTGCGTATGTGCCGCTAATGATCACCTTACGCTATTCCAACCCTACCTCTCTCCTTAGCCTACACCCTTCCTATACGTGCATATAAATATGCATGTATCAGACTAATCAAGCCTCTCCCATGTATACTAACATGTGTATTCGAACCAGCTAATTAACCCCATCGAAACCCGGTGGACCTGTGGGAGTCATTGGCACTAGTTATGATGACTTGGTCAAGCTTTCTCCTTCAGTTCGCATAATAGTAAAACTTAATAATGTAGTCTAGTTTTTCATCAGATAACCACACGTCCTTAACCTAACCCATAGGATCCACACCTTCTTGGATGGAGTCTCTCTATCCAACCCTTACTTCAAATTGACATAATAATGATAGTCTTAGAAATAAACCCACCATCAGTCAGAACCCACCTACATAGGACCATCCCTTCTAAATTTATTTGATTATGCATGTGTTGTTTTCCTTTGCTTGGAATTCTTTGCTTGTCGACACTAGACCACGTAGGATAGAAGATGTAGGATAGAAGACGTGGAGAGAATGTGATGGAACCCAGAAGCACAGCTACAAGGACAAGAAGATCAAGAATTAGGATCACATGATAAGGATATAATCGTCAGCGAACGGAGACAAGTCCTAATATCCACCTACCATCTCCCCTCCATATATTTTGCCACATATAATCCCCCCCTTTCCACCATCACCATGTCTTGCCACCTCCACCGCAAAACCTACCACTTTCCGTTTCCACCTATTATCCACTAAACTTAATTTACATTATATATTCATACCACCCATTTCTGTGTTTGTGAGAATTAACGATATGAGCTTTTGTGATATGTTATGAGCATTAGTGATATGATATAAGCTCGTCTGTGATATAATATCAGCATTTGTGACATGTTATGAGCTTTTATGGATTATTATGAAATTTTGGTGGTATGGATGAGCTTAAAAACATGAATGGTGTTGCTAATTAAATATAACTCGTTGAACTAAAATTTACTTCTGACGGGAGCAAGTGGGAATAATTCATGTGGTGTGGATTACCTTGGCAATATCACCTATAGTGAGGGTTACTGTTGGGAGATACTCACTTCAGTCATGTAAGGACCGGTTCATTTATCATCTCGCCTAGCTAGAATTTCGTATAGACACATATCTATATGGGTAGACTTGATCCCACACCCCGTTCGGTAGAAGTATAATTTGCTGAAGTGGCAATGGACTATCGAGGGAGACGACACGAGATCTTTGTGTGATCTTCCATGGTCTGGTCGTCATGGTTGCTAGGTGGTCTTCCATGTAAATTTATCATTGTTCCATGTGTGAGAACCTTTATATATATGTATATCTATTGGATGTTGTGTGATCATCCAAGTCATCGTGAGTTTCTGACCCCTGAGAAGCCATGGTAGAATTATATGAGAACCTAAGGTCGCGTCATCCGGGTACGGGATCTTGTTAGCCTGTTTCTACCACCGTACATGGTTTGAAATTGTGTCCATCATGTGGGAAAACATGTACAACCTCTGCAGAATGTACTAATTCTACTCGTATAATCACGTCCTTGGAATGGGCAATCGCTAGGATGAAATCTCAAATGAGTAGTTACTCTTACAAAGAAACTGTGATAATCTGGTAAGTTGAAACCTATATATGGCAAGTTACTCACTATAACCCTAGGAACTGGCGCGAAGGGCCCAAACTCTCATTTCATATAAATCTACTCCTAACATATACACCTTCGCTACTATAAACCACCTCCACAATATAGCATCCGCCATCCACCTCACCCTACTCCGAAGTTATAGCTTGCTGAGTACTTTTTGTACTCAATCCCCTCCACTCTATGTTTTTAGGAGAGAAGCTACTAGAGCACATCTGAGGATGGAGCTACCAAAGCTACGCAAGGATGCAACCATAGGAGTACACCCGAAGACGGAGCCATACGACTACACAAAGGAACTACGCTAGGACTACTAGGACTAAGATATAGGAATTAGATTAAGGATAATGTTTACATTTGCACTCCAAGTTGCCCGTAGGAATGGAGCCACGATGTCTTAGAACCACCGTGATAGAACTCTGATATCTAATATAAGGCCAGAGGCTCACTCTATGTAAACACGAACTATGTAACATGTTTTCCCCGCTATCAATAAAAGTATGGTTTTTTATTGTTCAACTGTGCGTATCATACTGATCCAGGAACTAATACACAATGCACAGATGACCCTAAATTATGGGCCCGATACTAATTAAGGTGAGATATGCATGTCTTATGAGTCATGACACAAACAAAGCCATGAAAGCAAACATAGATGATTCCATTGTGGTTGGCTAGAAAATAACTTATCCTATGGACACTTTGAGTTATCATAATAACTAAACTAATTTCTGAGATTATTAGAATTCCTAAATTATATTAATGTTCAGCACTACTAGAATTTTTAACTTCTCCTAGTATTTTATCATTTAAAATTTAGTATAAACTTTCCCTACCAAATTTCTCCTAGTTTTAGGATTTCTATATGCTATAACTAGTGGTAGTGTTTTATTACTATTTGAAAACACTAAGAGAATTCAACCATTTTGGTAGTGCAGTTACCTCCATCGGAAAAGGAACAATAGGCTGTGGATTTTTTGATCCTTCAGGAAGCACTACCTGCAACATTAAAAATGTTAGAGGGGATTCTGCTAGATGAATACCCAACAAAACATCTCCCAGCAAGCAGCAATCTGGTCTATTTTCTCAAGAATTTCGTTTGATGTTTAACTATTTCGCATGTAAAAGAGCTCAACTGTCCAAGGAACATGGCAGTCAACACAGAGAAAATAATAATATTAATGAAATATTGAACAAATTGTGTGAAACTCATATCAAATTGGATGATACTTCTCAACATGATCCTTCAAATAATTAAATAGGATGACGCCACACTTACCATAATAGTAAAATCGTTAACCACAGTATCGAGCAGAGGTACTCCAAAAGTAAGGTTGATGTAGCGCCGGCCATCTTCCGACTGAAAGAGAAAATCTTCGAATGGCAAACCATAGTCAATGGTGAATGTGCAATGCCAACCATATCTTGGCCCTCGGTTCAGATTACGATAAAGCCAATCCTTATTTGATGACAGCAATGTATGGGAAGTTGGCCAAATCCTGGGACACTCAGGCCTAGCAAGAAAGTTCTGAATGAGCGAGTGATTCAATTAGTGCAGCTTCGAATGCACGAAAGGATCTTGACATCCACTGATAGAAACTTGACCTATATGATATTTCAACATGACATGTGCTACATACCCAAGTGCATTTTTAGACCCTGATAATTAAGCTGAAGAGAGGATGGAATAATTAAGCTTGTTGCAGCTAACCTTGAAAAGATTCGTTTGTACCAAGCATCATCATGTCTTATTTTATACTGATCGGTGACTTTTATATGTCCCCAGCGAGGAACATCCACCTTGCGTTCAAGCTTCTCAAAAACAACAAATGGACGGTTCTCGTAGTGCAAAGTGATGGGCAAAAATGTGACGGGCATCTGGTTGTAATATGTGCCGTATTTCACTTCAGCACCAGCAATGCTTGTAGGATCCACCACTGTGTAGGTGTCAAGCCTATTGCTTGGCATGTTGATGTAGGTGACCTGCTCCAGGACATGGTAGGGTGAGATAAGCACTGCAGTGTCATGGAAGTAAACTAGCTGAGTCGCTGACGACGGAATAACAGCCTTTGCCGGATGCGGGTTCAGAACATCTGTCAGCACGTATACCACTTCCAGAGTGGTTGCCTCGCCAGGTTTCAGATGAGTGCTGAGCAGAACAGAGTAGAGGTGACCGCCATTCTTAGTCTTGGGGAGATCGGAAGCTTGGACACTGAGAGGTTCGTATGACTTCTTGCTATGCCTTCCCTCCACTCTGGTAGCCTTGACAATGGCGAGATGTTCAACCTCCCAGGGCTTGAACGCGAGAAGAACTCGAGATGCATGAGAGGCGGCGGTGGCAGCATTCTCGACCTCCAGCGTTAAGGTCACTCTGGCAATGGGACCAGTGAGGTGGATCTGCAAGTAATAAGATTAAAGCAGTCAAATCTTATTGTGCCTTGAGAGGGAGAGGTGTATGAAAACCAAGATTTTGAATCTCGGGATATAGGTATTTGAGGAAAAAAATAGCTATATTTTTCGATGCATAATTTAGCTGTTAATTGCCACTATAGGGCACTATAGCTGCTACTTGTTGTTTTAAGGGATAGATTAGCCTATGGAGGAAGTCAGTGATTGGCATTATTCTCTACCTCTAGCTTTAAATCTTCACTATTTAGCTTTCCCCTTTGTCTCCGTCCTAGATCCACCGATGTTGTTGAGGTCGAGGAGTATCTCGATCGCAACGGCCGCCTGTTTCAGCTTCTGTGGCACCACCTGGAGGAGTTTCTTCATGATCTCACCGTCCTTTAAAGGTTGTTTGCAAGAATGGTGAGCCGGATTGTGAACTCATCAACTGACTCACCGTCGTCGATCGCATTCTAGGCGTCCGTCGATGTATCTTTCTAGGCCGGTGTGCTCCATATCTCCAGTGACACGGCTCACAAGAGCATGACGAGTGCGAGGCGATCAAGTTGATCATCACCCGCTCCATGACGACTTCGTGGTGCCTAGAAACACACACGAGATTTTGGTGCTACTAACTGACATCTTTTTTTGTTCTTAGTTGCTGAAGAGATTTTGGTGCTACTAATTGACATCTTTTTTTGTTCTTAATTGCTTAATAAAAAGGAAATACAAGGCTATGACGCTGAAGTTCGTGCGCACGCACGTACTCACAACATGCCATTCCACACCGCTAGGACATGCCGCAAAGATCGCACGACATGAACGACGGCGTATGTTGTATACTACTCTGATTGAGATTGAAATGGGATAAGTAAAGCTATATACTGCCTCTGTACTAAATTATAAAATGTTTTGGCATTTTAAAATATATTGTATATAATCCTGTTTGGTAGGATCTATAAGCCGGCTGATAAGTTGAAACGACTAATTTTTTGTGAACGAAAAATACTTTTTCAGTGGCTGATAAGCTGAAGCAAACGGAAAGAAAACAATGTATTTAGAAAAATCAATACGTTTTATAATTTGGAATGGAGAAAGTACTTCTATCAGCTAAAGTGTACAGTGAACAGAGTCCAACAAAAGACTAAAAGGCTAACACTTCTTCCCCGATCCAAGTGAACCAGATCACTAAAGAGTACGTACTGAGATTTGGATTGGTGTAAGTGCAACCACAAATAAACTGAAATCGGAAGCTAAGCTAGCTAGTAATCATTCTTCTCATCCAGAACAGAAGACTTCACGTTTTTGAGTAATCTAATGAATATATAAGGGTCCCCACAAAGCAACCAGCCAGCTGGATCTGAGAAAGGGGAGATCAAGCAAATAATTCACAGACAAGAGCGAGAGTGCGAGCGAATGGTTGTGTGGTGAAGTTTTCATCAGGGTGTGGCAGAGTACGCACGAGAAGAGAAACATACCACTTTCTGGGCGAAGACGACCCGGATGCCATCGTCCTCCGGATCCAGTGGCAAGGAGGAAGACGAGGAGACGGCGGAGAGGACCAAGAGGAAGACGACGATGGGGATGGGGTGTGCCATCACGCCAGCAGTTGTCTATTGTCCCCTGCCTAGCTCGCCGGCCATCAGGACAGTTGGTGAAGAGAGGCCGCTGGAGTAGTGCGTTCGTGACTCACTGACGGGCCCAGTTTTGGCAGAGGAGAAAGTGACCTTTAGTGATTCGTTTATGATAAGTAAATTCTGTAGCGTAAGTGAATCAGATATTTAGGCCTCGACCATCCTTTTGTTAAAATATTTATAATGGTTAAAAAGGACATATGATGGCAGTGGCACAGCTTCCATCGGCTTGTCGCTGTATAAAAAACAAAGTTATATGTACTGTATCGATATTGTAGTCTGAAGCTCTTTTCTCTCTCTTTTGGACAAAATTATCTAGCAACAAGTGAAACCCATAGTACTACCTTTGCCTAGCTTCTTGCCAAAGTGTTGCTACAGTATAGGAACTGAAACTTGTCAAATCTGCACCAAACGGAGCGAAATCATTCTTCCTTGAAAACTGCCATTTCGCAGAGCTCCCCTTCAAATCACTTTAGAAGCTGTGATGGCGGATGAATTTGGAGACATGGCATGTTTGGTTCTTTTGGTGGTGTGGCCATGCCTGACCAGCGCGAGCAACGAGAAGCTCGCCCAACCAGGTGAGCTAATTTGGCTCTCTTGGTTGAGCGAACAAAATATTGCCAACACGAACTTCGAAACACTTAGGTTAAAAAACCAAACACATAGCCTAGCTATAAAGTAACCAGCAAAAGAACCAAACATGCCTGCTATCGTGCTGATGACTAACACCAGAAAGACACAAATTTGGTTAAAGTATTTAATGGTATCACTTGGAGGACGAACCTAATGATATCTTGGACAGATACATATAAGCATGGGCAATATTTGCTCAATTCGCTTGTCTTATCGATTCGACTTATCGATCGTTCAAACAATATTTTTCTCTCTCATAGCAAATCGGTCGAAATCATCCATTTTGGTTTATCGGTAGGCTTATAAGTCCAAATTGAACAGATTGTCTTTTTTTGTCGCTATATATGATTTATGACATTTGTTTTAAATTATAAGTTATTCCAGCTTTCTTGGAGTCAAATTATCTTAAGGTTGACTAAAATTATAGAAAAATTACAAAGATTTATGACATCAAATAGGTATACTATAAAAATGTGATTAATAAACAATCTAATAAAGCTTATTTAATATCTTAAATATTATTATTTTATTATATAAATTTGGTTAAACTTGAGATGCTTTAACTCTAAGAAAATTTAGAATGACTTATCTTTTGGGATGAAGAGAATACTTTATACAAATTATTTATATTTTTTTATAATTTAAAAAATTAGGCTTGACTCGTTTGCTTCGTTATATTGTGTGGGGTTTATATCCCGTGTGTTGCTTAATGTTTAACGCAATACTCATTCATTTTTGTAAACGCGGAAAGCATGGTGTATTTATATTTCCTACATTCTAAAAAAAAAAAGTATCTTCATATATTGGGCTGCATGAGGGCTATGCACCTACCGCTAGGCAATACAGCCTTGCGTCGTCCAACGAGGACCTCTTGGACGTGGTGACCGGGAAGGTGACCGTGCAATTCAGATGGGCTGGATCAAGTAGGTCCGTTACGGCCCATTTCCATCGTGCATGGACCGGGCTGTGTGGTTTGAACCTTAAAGCAGCGCGTGCCACTGTACGTCCAAGCGAGGACCTCAACCAAGTCTCCCGGCTCCCCGGGTTAATCTTTGTTAGCAACTGGCAAATGAAAGACTAAAAAAAGCAACTAGCAAATGAAAAAAAATGTTCCTAAACTATTACTTGACCTTAATGATAAAAAGCAAGTCTTTATCAAAAAAATTAGCAGGCGTCTCATTTCGAATTTTCTATCAATGCACATGTGAATAAACGACTTTGTTTGTGTCCATGTCGACTTGCAGTTATAGACTTATAGTTGACCTCTTTCCAAATTTACGTGAGGAATATAGTGTTCTTAAAATTAAAACTAATAGCGTCATGATAGTTCTTGCTAAGAACTGTTCTCTCCCTGATTGAAAATGTTAGGAACACAGGTGATCAGCGTGCGTGCGATGGAACTAGTTTGGAGGCGCAGTATATGGTGTTACCGTGTTAGTTAAGGATTCACGATGATAGCCATTGTTGGGAACATGCACACATAACAATCAATGTAGTGAACTCCAGCCTAGTCATATCACATAGTTGGACAACAAAAATGTATTTTGTTGTTGCAAAGCAGCACCCTCGATCGGGCTTCAATTTCTCTTTTATCCCAGCATTACCAAGCACATTGTCGCAGAGGTAGGCCCCCCGGAGGCCCTATCTTCGTGGACATGAATGACAATCAGAGGATCGGACAGGTAATCATTCTCTCCTTGTCGATGTTACAACGCTCCCTTTTATAAGGAGACCAAAGAGCACTTTACAGTAGCAAAATTACCCTTTACAAGCTACTAGTATATTCTTGGATCCTATGACTTTGCTCTCATAGGGTTACAATCGGGTTTATATAGGCAATGAACCGCCCTCATAGGGTTACAATCGGGTTTATACAAGCAATGAACCTCCTTTCTAATTAGGCCCTCATGGGCCAGCCCACACATCCTGTCCGAAGCCTTGGTCCTTCTGAAGCCTTCGCTCCAAGATTCTCCTAAGAGCGGAGGATGTTGACCCACGTACTCCTCACTCGTCTTTCAGGGGCCTTCTAGGTCCTCATGGCCTGCTCGAAGCTTTGACGAGACCTTTTAGTCACAAATACTCCATCAATCCCAAATTATAACATGTTTTGGCTTTCCTAATTAAAGACATTGTCTCCTAATTAAAGACATTGTCTCTACTAAGTATCTAGACATGGTGTATATATATAAAGTGCATATAAAGTATAATTTGGAATGGAGGAAGTATTAGAAAAATATTAAAAGAGGAGTTTTTTTGAAACCAAATATTAAAAGAGGAGTTGGCGCCGTTACGTATTGCCGCCATTTGGTGAGTCGAAATTAAAGCTAATCAGCCTGTGGGGGAGAGCCTTTGATTTGATTGGATGGGAGGGAGAAAATTCCATGCATGATTATTGCATATGCCAAATTAAATGACCTACTCCATCAGCTCAACATCGTACGTCATGAGGTGCGTACCGTACGTGCTTATCTAGCTATAATATTCAGCGAGGGAAGATTCAAGAATGACATGGACAAACTTGTTCATATGTATATGTTTTTCATGTGGCCGAGGGGTCAAGATATGACTACAAGATATAGCGAGAGATGACAACAAGACATTGATACAAATTAACTTGATTATTCAATGACGTTAATCGAGTGGCCTCTGGAAAGAAGACGGCAATACCTGCTCTTTCTTTATGGAGACTTGCTTTTGGAGACGAAGCGTTGCTGTTATCACGAAGACTTGGTTACGAAGCTTTGTTGTTAGCTCTTACTACAAGGCTTGGATATTTATTTATATCTTGATGATGATGATGAGGTGCTGGCCGGTGCTGCAATACGTACGAGAGCTGTTCAAGTTGCAACATTATTGTCGAAAGCTTTCACAGTTTGAGCCCAGTGAGCCCACTACATCAGCCACGATCAGGTGATCGATACATAGGAATGGGCGAAACTGCACAAAAGGAGACATCACACATCACAGTCAGTGACACGGAACTGAGATGGGTCTATAATAGATTTAGAGACGTATCTTCTTGATATACGTTTGTAATGTATATAGTTTTGAGGACTCTTGACGAGCATGACACCATGGGCCTTTAGACTCTTTTTATTGCGTTTGTGATATGATGACACCATGCATGGCAGCATGGGCGAATATGCTAATAAGCAAAGCAACAATGAAGCATGGTAAAATACAATTAGCGATCAACAATGACTGATAACGAAAGCACTACAATCAGGCAGTTGTCAATCTATTTCTTTCTAGAGAGGTTTGTGGCATATCCACACCTCCACTAGAAAAATCACCACATGCAGATGACCTAAGTGCTGCATGTATCGATCACGATGAACTCATTAGTGTCGTCATTCCTAAAAGAACTTATTAGTGTCGATTTCTAGGCTTTGCACTTACATACTGTTTGGTTGGCTCATTTTTTGGTGTCACGAGTCACGACCCGATCACACACCACTAGCTATTTGCATTATATTGCTTATTGTTTGTTTCACGGACTATGCAATCAGATTCGGATAGCAGAGGAAGGGATACAGCCATTGAGGATGCTGGTTACGCCCGATGGTGGGTGGAAAACGTTCACACACTCACGCCATGCAAAACACAGCGGCTGAACCAAACAAAAAAATATAAGTAATGGTTTCTTTTATTACGGGCTTGATTGGTTCGCTTCTAAATTTTACCATACCAAGGATTAGCAAGCCAAGAAAAGCTGGACAAAAACTTTGTCAAAGATTTGACAAATCAAATATGAAAAGTTAGTAAATTTTAGTAGTCAACCAAATGCTTTGGAGAAAAAGTATGGCTTGTCAAATTCTAAACACTAGTCCACCAACCCGTGCTTTTACGCACGGGTTAGAATCTTATAAAACACCAACTAATAAGAACTACTTATATTAAATATCTTTTTTCTCTTGATTAATATTCTTAAATAATAGTACTCTATATTCTATATTTAATTGTGATAATCTATCAAATATTGTTTTTTTTTTTATCCATATCCATATGGTTTTTTTTTACAGAGCGCTTATGTGTATCTCCATTATACATTTAGTTAAAATATTTGCTGAAACTATAATAATTTTAGTTGCAGTCCATATTTTGACTACATGAACCAAAATGTTGATTATTTTACCCAAATTTTAAGCTTATTAATTTCTCTATACAATCTGCGCTCTCTCATGGGTTAGAATCATATAAGACACTAACTAATAAGAATTACTTATACTAAATATCTTTTCTTTTGTTAATTTGTCAAACATTGATTTATATATTTTTCCATCCATATGCATGCGTTTCCTACATAGCACCTTTGTGCGTCTCTAATATACATTTATTTGAAACATTGGCTTAAACTATGATGATTTTAGCTGCAATTTATTTTTTATGATAGGAACCAAAATTTTGATTCTTTTTCCCCAAATTGTAAGTCTATTAATTCCTCATATACAACTGCTATATTTAGAGTTGTGATTATAGTCTACCAATTTGATAGCAAAATGTTTTAGATTTTTATGAGAATTTTGGAATCTATCTTTTTTTATTTCTACCGATTTAGTGGGTTATAATTTCTATGATTAGTTGTTTTTAGCACCATATGCGTTTAGCTGAAAAATAAATAAACATAAAGCGTATAAAAAGCTCTTCTTTCATTACAAATTTATTGTCATGAGTGTTAATATAACTTAAAGTGGATATATTTCCACGTTTAATAAGCTTATAGAATAAATATTTATACTAACGTAAGTTTAAATTGTGGTTGCTTTCTCTATTTTTTTAATATTTGAGGTGGATAATTTAGGTACATATTATATTAGTATATATTATTTTACATTACCTTTTATAATGTCATGTATGGGTAATTTATATGCAAACTTAGGGGTCAAAGCATTATCTTTCATAATGATTAACTTATAAAAAATTATTTTTTTATTAATTTAATTATCTCTTATAATTGTGAGGTTTGAATTTTTCCATAGAGGCTTTACAGATAGCTCAACAGATCATGGTCACCTAATATTTTTGGCATCATTAGCATGTAATTTGAAGTAATTTAGTGACAATATTATTATTAAATTGATAAAAAAATTATACGCGATGGTCAATCAGGATTATATCAAAACATATTTGTGTGAAGTAATCCAAAGACATCAAAATAAAAATAAAAATTATGCCTAATGATCAATAAGAATCATAACATATATACACTGCAGAAGATAAATTAAATTATAACTATGGGATCAGGCAAGATGGCTATACCTTTAGTCTACAGATGTAATCGTTGGCAGCGTTCATGAATACCGGATCTTGTGCCACCAGTGGCCTATGCAAAAACGGACGCCAGCTTTCTCCATTTGTACAATCAAGTGCTGCAGTTGGTGTTGCTGATAAATGCGTTCGCTCCAATCTTCCACTTCCGATCAGCATGCTTTGTACCTGTTCACGGAGAAGCGAGGCATCCCCGTGCAGCCGGTCTGTGTGCATCCGTGGCGATCAAAGTTGTGGTCATCCAGGAACCCTTTTGTGAGTCAGTGTCAGATGAGGCGTTTTTGTTGACGAAGAGAAGAGCCTGCCTACCTTCCTCTTGGACCCGGCCAGGTTATATAAGATCCTCACTGGTGCTGATGCGTTTGCCGGTAGCCTCTCGGTGATGTTGTAGATTTGAGGCCGGTCCTAGAAGCGACACCAATAAGGCATCTATATCTCCTGATCTAGGTGCGAACGAAGCGAGACGGCTGCTCGTGTCCTAGACGATGATGGCGCAGCATCGCCACAACCTGTCCTGTCATGCATCTCGCTCGCTACAGCTAGTGTCAAGTACACGTGGTTTGCTGCCCGTCCTTCAACTTGCATTGGTAGATCCCACCTGTCGGCACTACTGCGCTGCGATCGTCCACCAACGTAGTAGAATCCATATGCTGTGCCTCCCCGGTGCATCTCCACCTTGAGATGAGTATAGGAGACCGGATTTCTCCCGCAGACAGCGCGCACGAATCGGAGCAAGGCGCCGGCCGGTACGGCAACCACAAATCTGTTGCCGGCCGGCGGCCGGTGCCGCGTGGAGCCGTCTTGAGGCGGCGGCGTCCTCTTTCTTCTTCCGGCTCGTGGTAGGGAAATAATAGATTTATTATCTTGTCCTTCTTTCTTGTTATATGTAGGTTTTATAATAATAATAGATTTATTTTTTTATTTATAATAATAATGGCAAAGGTGGGTAATATTCTAGAAATTAAAGTTAGATCTAATGGTTACCGATCGGTAAAAAAGTCTATAGATTTGACGGTCATATGTTTCTAATTAATGTGAGAATTTCTACTATTTATCTTTTTTTCTAGCGCGTTTGGTGAGAATTAACGTGGTGGCTCCGTTGGGGCCTCTAATTAGTAATAGTAAGATAAGATGACAAATTTTAGTAACCAACTAATTAGGCTTTGTGGAACTGTTCCACGCCTGGCGTCCCAAATAAACCGCAATAATAATGACGCGAACGTCGATCGTCGTCTCGTCCTCTGTCGTGACGCTCGTTGTCGTAGGCCATGCTTTGCCTCGTCAGCTAGCTAGCTGCCTAGCTACGATCCAAACGCGAGTCAAGTCAATTGGTCTCCCAGCGGCAAGTCAAGCAAACGACCCCAAACAACACGACGACTGTAGCTTCCAAACACTGCAGTCTGCAGCTGCCACTGCCATATGGATCGGAGGTCGTCGTCCTCTCCCAGTCCCAGCCCGGCGCATGGTGCGGGGTGCATGCATGCATGGAGGTCGTCGATCGATCGTCGAGCGAGGGTGATACGCCTGATGACGGCCTTTGGCGGCCGGGCGGTGACGGACATATACTAATTTTATTTTCTGCCCGCCGTTTGCCGGCCGGCTTGCCATTGCAGGGACTCTGATCGTGTTCTCGCGGTGCGCCAGCCGGCGAACACTATTTTCAGACAACAGCAAAAAGAAGAGTAGTAACACGGACTGAAAACGAGCCGAGTTTTTATATATATAAATATAAAGGGAAATATAATATATGACTATATTTGATTCTATGAACTAGTAACTAATTGACTAAAAAATTAGTCTGTAAGAATCCAAACAAGTAAACTAGTAGGTAAACTAGTGGGTAAACTTATGAATAATTCAAGGCTTAACTAGTATTAATTCACTAATCCACAAAACTCAACTAGTTGAACTAGTTGTTAGTTCATTAGATCCAAACAGACTCTATATACTCTAATTCTAACTAGACAAGTCTCTAATGTTTAAAGCTAAAGTAATGTAGATTATCATGAACAAAAATTATAATAGGAAATATTGCTTTGTTTATGGAGTTATCAGCTCTTTATAAATAATATTTCTTATTTGGATCTCATAAACTAGTAACTAGTTGACTAACAATTAGTCCATAAGGATTTAAACATATAAACTAGTAGATGAACTGATAACTAATTTAAAGCTCAACTAGTTGCTAGTTTACTAGTCTACAAAACTTAACTATTTACTTAAACTAGTTGTTAGTTCATTGGATTCAAATAGACCCTTAGTTCTGAGTATATATTTGCCATTTAACATCAAGATTTGTTTCCTCTCCTTGTTCATGTCCTTAACAACTGGCACAACCAAAATTATGATGCTAGATCTTGTTGTGGACATAGATAATGCTACTTATAATTGGCCGTGGACAAGAATATTAATTCGGGTGAATACACCATGACATTAGAGGCAATCTACCCCTGTGCTAATGACAGAAGGGCTACCAGAGATGGAGCCCTTGATCACACTGCTTTTTTTTTTCTTCTTCCATGACCTGCCTTTTCTATTTCTTTGTAATAATAAATAATAATTCTCAAACTTGCCTTATTAACTTCGGTTGGTACTAGTAATACGGAGGACGAAATAACAGTCGTGGAACTTGATTTTATTTACTGTAGATTAACCATGCATTCCAAATTAAGGATGAGTTCAGAAATCCCTAGATCTGCTGGCTCATTCCTTCGAATGTGTTCATAGGGTAGGGTTTGCGTACGTATGTTCATAGGGATGAATATACGTACGTGTTGTAAGCGTCTATGTTGTACTATGTATTTTTTTTTTAAAAAAACAGAACCACCTGAATTGATGCCTAGATTCTTTTAATAAAGTTCACTGTATCGTTGTCTTGCGGTCACAGTTGAGACGCACACACATATGGATGATCGAGTCTATCAATGTCATTTTTAAGCTTCTTGCTCAATAGATAGACACGCAAGCGAGTACACGTAGACCTCATGATGCGATGTTGAGATACTGTCATGGATTAAAATTGCAACAACTAATAATTTCATAATTTATAAGTTAAAACCTAGAATCATAATGTCATTAACCATGAACCGCAATCAGAGAGAACTTTGTTCCGATCCCTTATCGGAAAAAAATACAGAGAGAGAAACTCTCCTATTTTGAACCTTTATTAGGTCTTATGTCAAGTTCCAATGGCCTAGGTTGACCCTTGCTCTCATCTATCTGATCTCGGCCTCTCTCCCCTTCACAGAAACACACATCTCTAGGTTTTGAAACATCTAAGAAGACTTAATTAGATCTAGCAAATCATGTACTAATTGAGATCTTTTGTTAATAGATGGATAGAAATCGAGTATTTTGGATTTCCTCTTTGCCATGTAGCTCTAGGCTCCATGCAAGCTGGTCCAAAAATAATGTTGCCGCGTGACAATGCACATGCGGACCAGCAACTAGGATCCAAATGGAATGACGCGTAACGCGGCAAGTCAAGTCAATCTGCCTCTTCAAAATTTTATTATACTATCTCTATATATAATTGTATAATCTTAAAGTATAAAAGGAATTTTCCTTGTATTATTTTTTAATCCTCAAACTATACCTTGCATGCTCCGTACCTCATATTAGGTTGTGCTCATATATACGAGTTAGAATAACCTGTGTTTAGTTGAGACCATTTTCAAGACGTGTTGAGCTATGTTGCAATGTACATATATATTTGCTCGTAGAAAGAAATTGTGTCGGTGTTTCGAGTAAGCACCAACTAGTAAATTTCTAAGATGCGCATTTATGTCCGGATGGTTTACTAAAACGACACAAAAACATATACTGATTCAAGTGTGAGGCCCTACGTTCAGTGATAGTGAACTGTGTTACTTAGCGGCAGTTTGTAGTACGGGTTACAAACATTCGAGAGAGAAAGAGGGCTTCCAAACCTCTGTGATTGAGCGTGGTGCCAATATCGTTGGCGTGTGAGGAGTTGTATTGGGATCGATTGAGTTGTGGATGACTTGCTTCGAAGGGTGGCTCACCCTCCCTTTTATAGATCAAGGAAGGGAAACGCTTACACGGGTTTCATAGAAGAAGGATAGGGTGCAACGTGCAAAGGAAAAGAAAAAAAGAGAAAAAGGATGTTTGGTGGAGTGGTCAATCCTCCTTCTCGGGGTCGGGGCGTCCTTCCTCCTTCTGTGCGTTGCATCATTGTGAGTCGTCACCGGTGTTATCACGTCGTCGGAGCGTTTGCCCATACCCTTACAGTGGACGAGGACGGGGAGGATGAGCAGATTAGGGCATGTATCGTACCAGGTTAAGCGTAGCAGTACCCGAGCTGTGTGGGCATGGGTCACAGCAAATGTGATGTCTGATCCGTCATGTTTAACAGTGCAGTCAAGAGGCGTTCCATGCCCTGCACGGTTAAACAGTGCGGTCAACTGACGCACGATGCACGTGGGCTTGCAGTGCCTCTCATCCATGCCCTACGGAGAATGGATGAGTGGACATTGGCCGACCTCCACGCCATGCAGGAATCTTGGCTGCAGTGCCATTCTCGGGGCTTGCGATGCAAGCCTCCAGTTCCTTCAGGACGAAGGAGGGTGCTAGGGTCGTGTGAATCGTTGCTCCCAGGGTCAGAGGCCTAGGGACCCACCTGTTCATGAGGTGGGTCGTGCGAACTGTCCGCCCCTAGGGTCGTGGTTCCGACCCTAGGGTGGGGTTGCGCGGCGTATGCCCTTCGTGGGCCTTGTGTCGTGGGCCACCGGCCCATCTCTGGCTGGCACAGGCTTAGGCGTAGGCAATGTGGCCCTTCCGTGGACCGTGATAGGGGTTTAATTAGCAGGCCGTGCACTACTGACCCAAGAGCTTAACATGCCGGTTATTTGACCCTTGACATGTTGTGATTTTATGATTTTTCCCATATGATGTTGGTTGCAAACATCGATCCCAATGACCTATAGGGTGAGCCAAAGCAAAGAGGGGTCAATTACAAAAGCTATTGATGTGGTATTATCTAGCTTTCTATAAACTTCACAGATGAGTATCACCGCTTGTTGGGGCATCTGGAACATAAAGAATGGTACAATTTTCGACAACAAAGAATGGTACAATTTTCGACAATGGCCCTCTCAGTCTTAATGTTTGGAAAGCTCCATTGAAACAAGAGCTCGATCTGGTCTGCACTGCACCAAGGCCAAGACTAGCAGATTGGGCAGCCCTCATTCTTTGAAGAGATAGCTACAACTAATGTATACTTGTCTTTTCTTTTTTTGGCTAGTTGCCTTATAAATAACACCTTGTACGTAAATACCCTCTTCTTTAATAAAAAAAACAAAAAAAAAGTAGGTAGAAGGCTCCCCCTTACCACTGCGATAAAATAATATTATAAAAGCATCCATGAGGATTATAGGCTATCAGAAGCTACTACTGTCCAATAAGGGGAGGCACAGGCCTAGTTTGGTCTCCACAAGCCTCTCTGCCCCTTTCGCATCCCCTACTCGGTTTTGTCGAAAGATCCAGCACACCTATTGGTAATTAATAAACCAATTGTGTGCTATTTTCTGCGGATTAGAAATTAAATGTCCAATTTATACATTTGTGCTAGAGTTATTAGATACTCTGAAGTTCAAACATATATATATATTATACGAAAATCATTCCCATGAAAAAAAGTAATATCTTGATAGCCAAGACTTTATTAAGATTTGTAGCAAGTTGCGTAAACTAAATTGGAAGAAAATAAATATGAATTTATTTATAATATGGTATATACCTTTATAAGTGTTCAGATAGCAAGTTCTTCATGGTCTCTCTACCGGAGGTCTCCTTTTAGTCCTTGTCCAGTAAATCAGAGTAGTACTTTCTTCTCGTGGCGTTGGCCTTCCATGCAGAGAACGTATAACACAGATGATCAGAGCTTATTGTCCGAGTGGGGGTCCAACTGCACCACCCGATGATAAGTACATGGATAGGGATGCTTGGGACTTTGTATCGGACATGGACACCTGAGACGCTGATGTTTTGGTCTTTTCAGGTGTAGAGAAGAGATAATACTTCTGAAAAAAAAAGTCATTGTTGAAAAGTTCAAGACTCAAGAGCATGGTCACCCGATCTTTTCTTTGCAAAATTAACTTCACCTGAACAAGATGAATAAACGTAACACAAAAACACAAACAAGATTTACTCGGCTATTTGTGGCCTACTATACGCGCTGGCTCCATACTGTCCGGCGCGATCGAAGCACATGCGTTAGTTGGCCTTTGCATAGGAGCCGGCGGTGTGCAAGTGCAACGGCAGCAGGCGCGCAGCAGCGATGGCACCAAGGCATCATGCACCATTGGAGGTACACGTGGCACAGATTAGTGCTAATAACCTACCCAAATGACGCAATTTTGTGATATGATTGATGATGACACCAAGTCAAACACGCCTTATATATATGGGATCTATAGCATAGTCATTTCGGCACAAGTCTATGCAAAGAGCAGCCCAAAGAACACGAGTAGTGGCTTCCAAGAAAGCAGCACCTGCCACATATGGAGGGCGCCACCGCCGGCTACGGCGTCCGCGTCGTCTCCCGGCGCATGGTGCTCCCGTTGCCGCCGCCACCGACAACGATGGTGAACGGCGATAACGGCTGCCATCCGCATCCATCGACGGCGAATGGGAACGGCAACGGCTACAATCGGCGCAAGGAGGAGGACGTCGAGGTGATCCACTTGACGCCGTGGGACCTACGCCTGATCAGCATCGACTACATCCAGAAGGGCATCCTGCTGCCGAAACCCCCATCCATGGCCGACAACGACCTCGTCAACGCGCTCGAGTCCTCGTTCGCGCTTGCACTGCGACTCTTCTACCCGTTCGCCGGCAGGCTCGCCTCCGAGGAGCACGCCGACGACGGGACCGTGTCCGTGTTCTTGCGGTGCACCGGCGAGGGCGCCGAGTTCGTGCACGCGGCGGCGCCAGAGGTCGCCGTCGCCGACATCGTCGCCTCGCTGTACACGCCGCCGGTGGTCTGGGACTTCTACCCTCTACCCCTTGTTCTCGGCGCGGACGCCGCCATCGAGCGGCTTCCCGTGCTCGCCGTGCAGGTCACCGTGCTCGCCGACGGCGTGTTCATCGGCATGACGTTGAACCACTCGGTCGGCGACGGCACCGCGTTCTGGCACTTCTTCAACACCTGGTCGAGATCAACCGCCGCACCGGCAGCGGCGTTGGCATCGTCAGTGCCGACCTTCCGGCCGATTTGTCAACGCCGCCGCCGGTGTTCAAGAGGTGGTTTCCCGAGACATGTCCGGTGCCGATCCCCATGCCATTCAGCAAGCTGGAGCACATCGTGCGGCGGTTCGAGCGCACGCCGGTGAAAGAGTGCTTCTTCACCTTCTCCGTAGCCAGCGTCAAGAAGCTCAAGGCGCGGGCCAACGGCGAGATGGCCGGCAGCGCCATGGCCACGGCCACCATCTCGTCGCTGCAGGCGGTGCTGGCGCACTTCTGGCGCGCCGTGTGCCGGGCCCGGCGCCTCCCTCCGGAGCACGGCACGTTCTACTCGGTGGTGGTCGGGTGCCGGGGGCGCGTGAACGGCATACCGCCGGGCTACGTCGGCAACGCCATGGTGTTCGGCAAGGCGGAGGCCACCGCCGGCGAGATCGAGGAGAAGGGGCTGGGGTGGACGGCGTGGCTGCTGAACCGCGCCGTGGCGTCGTTCGACGAGGCGACCATGAGGGAGGCGCTGGAGCGGTGGGTCCGGCAGCCGGACTTCACGTACATGGACAACCTGTCCTCCGCCGGCACGGCGCTCGTCACCGGGAGCTCGCCGAGGTTCGACGTGTTCGGCAACGACTTCGGGTGGGGGAAGCCGCTCGCCGTCCGGAGCGGCGCCGGGAACAAGGCCGACGGCAAGGCGACGGTTTTCGAGGGGCCGGAGCGGGGAGGGAGTGTATCGCTGGAGGTGTGCATCGCGCCGGACGCGCTCGAGAGGCTCGTCGCCGACGAGGAGTTCATGGACGCGGTGAGCGCGCCGGCGGCGGCGTCATGAGGTTGTTGCATGGTCGACCGTGCATTAATCACTTAGTTGATAACAAGCTGTCATGCATGTTCATACGTGCAGACTAATGTTTGTTGCATGTGCATGTATGTCCGGCCCTCACATCCATAGATTCAGAGCTCTCGTGCTTTATTGTTTAAGTTTGCCTAGTTATGTAAGTCAACTTGTTGTTTAGGAGTTCTATGCACTGAAGTCAAAAAATTTGAAATTGTGAATGAAGTTATAAAATGTCGTGTTTGAGGATTTGTCACCAATTCCCAGTTCAAATATCAGGAAATGTACTTCATCAACTAGAACAGCTCTCGTGCTTTATTGTTTAGGTTTGCCTAGTTATGAAAGTCAACTTGTTGTTTAGGAGTTCTATGCATTGAAGTCAAACAATTTGAAATTGTGAATGAAGTTATAAAATGTCGTGTTTGAGGATCGATTTGACACCAATTCCTAGTTCAAAAATCAGGAAATGTACTTCAGCAGCCAGTAGTATAATGTATTTGTCAAATATTGGAATTTGGAGAGCTACATATATTTATGTTGTGTGGCGTCAGACTAGCTTTCATGCCTAATTATTTGTTCTTCAATGTCATTTATTTTGCTATTCTCACATTTTTTTTAGAAAAGGGAATATACTAATATCTTGTTATTCTCACATTGCCAATATAAGTCCATGGCATCTTATGCTCATTCCACAAAAACACACATATCTAGTGAGTATAATTTTACTCTTAATAAGTGTGATTTGAGATCAAGGGAATATTTGCGTTATGCATAACAAATATTACCATTTATAGAGGCAACTTCATTAGGGGAAATACTGAAGGGGAGTGGAGAGGATTAATCCCATTTCAAGTCAAATTTCTCCCCATCCCCATCAATCTCCTTGGGAAGGGGCCTAACCGAACAAGCCCTTAGAGGGCCGGGGTGTCTCAGAGTTGTATTTTCTTTGTTTGTGCATCAGATGACCAAAATATAATGTAAAACTTGTCATGCTTCTAGAGAGTAGGTGCTTGACAGTCTCAGAGTTGGTTGAGAAGACATGCAATTGTCTTGCCTTTATCTGCTTTGAAGCGGAGAATCGCCATTAATTATTTTCACTAGGAAGTGTGTGATTTGTCATCAAGATGGACTTAAATTGCAATATATTAAAGTTGTGGAAAAAATGATCTTTTTTAGAAAATAAATGTACAATATTATAACAGTTAAGTGAAATGCACCATGGCTTCCATATTTTCATTTAGAGTGAAATGCAACATTTAGAGAAGAGAGGGATGCTTCATATGCTATCCCTTAATTTTATAATTTTGCCTACATTGAAATGGAGAATCGCTATAAGGTTACTTTAGAAAGCATAATGCATCTTTTTTTTAGGGAAAAGCATAAGGCATCCTGCACCTAATTTTATAGCATGCAAAAACTTTCTTTACCAGGAATTGTGTTTGACCTGCATCTTTTTTTTAGGGAAAAGCATAAGGCATCCTGCACCTAATTTTATAGCATGCAAAAACTTTCTTTACCAGGAATTGTGTTTGACCTCGTGATCTATATATGGAATATATGTCTAAAATGGCAAATAACATATCCTAGATATGCAAATCATATCATCATTTTTCTTTCTATGATTTGTTTTGTGGAGGGGAATAATGGCTGATATGACTAATGGCATATCTTTGTCCTTGACATGAGGTGTTGCCTTGACATGAGGTGTCGCCTCTTCTGCTAATAATCCTTCTTACTTTACCGCGAAGGTTCATGGTAGAAGTTAATCTGAAAGGTACTGTTGTGAATTTGCTGAAGCTGAGAACGTGATGTTGTGCGCACGTATTTCCTGAGGATCAGATAATAAAATACGTCAACCAAAGTGTTAGTATGATGTATACTGTTCAACGTGGAGATGGTCAAATGGTTTGAGCAGCACTTCCTTGCTTGGTCGTTGTTACGAGCCTGGTCTCAAGCCAGGTCTCAGTTTGACGAACACAAATAAATTAAATGTCTGCACAGGTGAAATTTGGGGATAGATAATATAGATATATGCTGCTGTTGTCTACTGGAAAGTTCCAAAGTACTTGTCATAGAGAAAACTTGGTGATTGTATTGGTTTTGCTGATGCCATGCTGCATCCAATTTGTTGGTCATGGTCCACCTTTGAGAAAATAAGCTAAAAGCAGCCGGATGCTTAGCTTTTATTTCAGAGTTAGTACGTTGTTTGACTGATGATGGTGCAATAATGCAAATTGATTTGCAGCCGGCATGGTCTACGCTAAGCGGTGAGTCTAACCTTTCACTGCAGTTTGCGTGGCGGCGAAGGGATAATAAGTAGCTCGCGAGTATATGCACGTGCATGAGCAATTCCTCTTTTTTCGGCTGCAAAGTAGCAATAGTAGCGCTGAACTCTTCGTTGATGAGGTAACTATAGGTACATGCCACCTGCTGCATGCTCCTTGTCAATTAAGCTGTGTCATTGCACAGTCAGATTCAGACAATGGCACAATGCTAGCTCCAGTAGACTTGGAAGCTGGCATCTTCTAGTCTCAGGCTAGCTGTTAATGGCCAGAGAGTCAGCCTGCGATATACAGACAGATAGTCTGCTGACTGATACTGATGCCACTGTGCTGACTGTTCTAGTATTTATTTATGTATTCCAACAACTTGTCAGAACGTATACCATGCATCCGCACCGGAGTTGCGCGCTGCCGTCCCGATTGAACACCGCCGCGCTTGTTCAGTTCAGATCTATAAGAAACGAAGAGGAAAAATTAGTGGGCAAAACTCATGGAAATGAACATGAGATTCACATTAAGAATCACTCGCACAGCGCAACCAGGTTAGGATGACCACATGGGGAGGCGCTGGAATCTCGGCCTACGTCGACTCAGACCGTCAGGCGGTTGCCTTTGCCTGTCTTGCCACCAGCCTTGATGAAATCAAGTTAGGCTCGCATGCTCATAGCTAGGGTGGCTAATACTAATCGGAATCAAGGCACAAATGTAGAACGCACTCTGAAGTCCGAAGTCTGAACACACAGCATAAACAACAACTGTCGACTGACAGAGCTATTTCCCTCTGATTAATGTGAACAGTATATAGCGATTAAAAAAGGTCCAAGCAGTTCTAAACAAAGCTCACTAGTTACTTATACCATCAGTAGCAAATACACACGCAGATGCGAACTAAACAACTGCCTACACAAGGACTTAAAATACTAAAAAGATAACTGCAGCTCTGGCGGCATGCGTGGGCGCGGTCACTACTATCTCTCCACGCCTTGAGCTGGTTCAAATTTCAGTTTCCTGCCAACAACGCTCTCCACCCCTAGCTAGTGCACGCTGCTTCAAGTGCTGGCTGAGCCGCACCAAGGTTACATTCACATAGGGCGTGTTTGGTTACCTGTGCAGGGGTTGAACCAGGCCCACGGGATGCAAAAGCCGCCTGTTTGGTATCCTGGAAAAGCCTCGCAGCCTGGCTCCGCTCATGCAGGACCGCCCCCTCGGCCAGGCCCCGCGGAAACGTGGAAGTCGAGCGTTCCCCTCAGGCCAGGCTGTGGCGCTGCAGCGGCGAGTGCGCGGGCGACGAAAATTTGGCCGCCGCGAGCTCGCGCCATCTCGCTAGGGTTACCTCTCGGTTTCGCGCCATTCACCGCGTATATATCCCCCTCCCCGCCGCCTCCCTTCTCAGTTCCTCACCATTCGCTCATCTCTAGCAGCAGCAGGTGCTCCTCTCCTCTCCCCTTTTCTTTAATTTTTCCCCCACTGATATGCATCGATTCATGGCATCCTAATCCCCTTTCTCTGTGCTTTTTTGTTGCAGGCGCTTTGGATCTGAGTTCTGCACAGGCAAGTGGATTTAGTTCCCCTTCTTCCCCCTCTCGATTTAATCTCAAGTTCTTGGAAAATGGAAGGAACCCTAATTTTTTTCTTATGAATCTTGGTGCAGGAACACCAGATCTGTCGTTCTTTGTTTGCTGATCTGCTTTTGATTGTGGTGCTACCATTGCTTGTTCGGCATAATCAATTCTTCCTCTCTCCAACCCTCCCTCTTATTCTGATAAAGCGGTAGTACTTGCTGGATGATATCGGTCTTGTCTGTCTTTATCTAGATCTGTGACAGAAATACATTTCTGAGCTCATGTCCAAGTCAATGATGATATTGTTTTAGTCTGAGCTGCTTTGTTCAATGCCAATGATAAGTTGTCCCTGCTTTTCATGATTTTGTGAAATAAATCTGAGCACTTGTTCAATGTCAATAATACTTTAAAGTCAATCTGAGCACTTGTTCAATGCCATTGATGTTTTAAAGCTAATCTGAGCACATGTTTAATGCTAATCTGAGCACTGATTCCGGGCCTTGCTTGTTGCTTACATTATTCAGGAAATAAAATACACCCTAATTTACAACTGTGTTGCTGTGTTTGCCATTCCTTGCTGTGTTTCTGTGGTAGTCATTGCACTTGTCTTCTTTTGTTAGATGGCTTTTCGAGGAAAAGCGACGCTTGTTGATTGCTCGGGCCGCTGCTCTTATCACGGCTATGTATGCACTTTGTTGTTCACTAGGCTTAGAATGCTACAGCAATCACGGCCTCAGATCACTTATGGTCCTTTGAGCATCATGGATGAAGAAAGGCAAAAAAAACTTGAATAGAATTTATAACTGTGGTGACATAGAGTGTGTTAACATGCTTCGTATGAGAAGAGCACCTTTTTTCAAGCTATGCAACTTGCTTAGACAAAGGAACTTGCTCAGTGATACCTTGCATAGCTGTGTAGAAGAGCAAGTAGCTATGTTTCTTCATATTGTTGGTCATAACCAACGCTTTAGAGTCATTAAACAAAACTGGAGGAGGTCTATAGAGACAGTGCATAGACATTTCAAAGATGTCTTGTATGCTATTGGAAAACTAAGGCAGGACATGATTAAAGCCCCATCTAATGACACACCACTTAAGATAAGCAACAACCCAAGATGGTACCCATATTTTAAGGTAATGAAAAAGACATACAATTTGTAGGTTTTTTGTGCATTTTTCAATGCATATATGTAACACATATATGATGGGTGTTCATGTAGGATTGTATTGGTGCAATAGATGGAACTCATATTTATGCTAGAGTGCCAGCCAAGATACAAGCAAAGATTTAGGGGTAGGAAGCACTACCCCACCCAAAATGTTCTTCTTCTTTGTTGACTTTGATTTAAAATTTACCTATGTGTTGGCTGGATGGGAGGGGTCAAGACATGATGCTACCATCCTTGCTGATGCACTAGAGAGGGACGATGGGTTAAAGGTTCCAGCAGGTAATAAATTACATTGGGTACATACTTAAAATATGAACATGTATAACCGTGAACCTAATACATGTGTGTACTTGTTTTAAGAAAATTCTACCTAGTAGACGCTGGATATGCTTGTCGTCCTGGATTTCTTCCTCCTTATCGTGGCACTAGGTACCATCTCGAAAGAGTATGGTGCTAGGAACTATCCCACCAACCCAAGAGAATTATTTAATTTGAGGCATTCCAGTTTTGAGAGTTAGTGTTTCAAGGGCTTTTAGGGCTTTAAAGAACCGTTTTTTCGTATAATTGACAATAAACCCTTTCATCCCTTCAAGACACAAGTTAAGTTAGTACTAGCTTGTTGTATTTTTGCATAACTAGATTCTTGGGCATGGGGTTGATGAGATAGTTTCTGCTGAGTTCTCTTGGGTGCCCAACAACAATGCTAGTGGAGGCCGTGGTGAGCACCAAGATGACAATGCTACTTAGGCTCACACAAGGGATGAGTGGGCTCATCATATGTGGGCAAACAGGGGAAACTCTCACATTTAGTGTGTCCTTGTTGTTTTAATGATTATTGTACTATCACTTTTTATGTTGAACAATGACTGTTATGTGAACTTAGACACCGAACATCTGCAATGATGATTTTTTTTTTTGATATTACACTTGTCTTTGAGGCATTGAACATGTGCAATGATGATTTTTTCTCGATATTACACTTGTCTTTGAGGCATTGAACATGTACAATGATGATTTTTTTTTTCTGATATTACACTTGTGCTTGAGGCATTGAACATGTGCAATGATGATGTTTTTAAATTATTACTACTTGTGCCTTGGGACATTGAACAATGATGATTATGATGATACTTTTGTAGTAAAGGTTATATATACTTGTGATGTTTATGTCATGTACTTTTAAATAAACCGATCGTAGACATGTGCTATGATGTTTGTTTTATCTTTTTAAATATATTGAGGCTGTAGACATGTGCTATGATGTTTATTTTGCATCTATTCCTAAATTAACTGAGGCAGCAGACAATGTGCAGTGATGTTTGTTTTCATCTATTTTTATTAAGTGTGAGACATGTGCAATAATGATTACTTGTTCGTATTAAAATATGAGTGGCATGTGGCACATGAATTAGGGGATGGCTGAGGACTTGATGGCACCTGATGAGCTTGTGTTCCCTGGGATTGATGGTGCTGGCTTCTTTCTTTGGGTCAGTCTGTCTGTGGGGCTCTTTGGTGATGGTGTGCATGCTGGGGCTGCTAGTGGTGGCGTGGCTACTGGTGGGGCTGCTAGGGCTGCTGGGGCAGCTGGTGGTGCTGGGGCTGGTGGGGCTGGTGGTGGAGTGGCTGGTGGGGGCGCTGGGGCTACTCAAAGGGGTGCTATGAGGTGGACAGATGCAATGTCTGGCTTTGTCCTTCGCCGCATGTGCCAACTGATCTCAACTGGTGTGAGAACTGACAAAGGCTTTAAGGAAGTTCACCTCAATCAGGTTGCTAAGGCTCTTCAGGAGTTCAGTGGCAATGATGTCACTGGTACACAAATCTACAACCATCTGAGAAAGTGGAGACAGAAATGGGTTAGGATCTCCAAGCTGAGGGAGCTTAGTGGTGCTTTATGGGATGATGATAATAGCATCATTGTTCTTGATGATGACCACTACAATGGGCACATCAAGGTACTACCTAGCCATCATCCTTATTGTGTTGTCTTGTTTTATGTCTTTGTATACCACACCATATCAAATTGAAACTAATTTGAATTTTCTGTTGTTGTAGGGCCATCCCAAGGATGATGAGTACCTTAACAAGCCTATTCATCACTACAAAGAGATGCAGATCATATTTGGCAATGGACAAGCAACTGGGAAATATGCTATGGGGTCTAATGAGTCTCTTGGGAAACCCTCTGACTTTGCTGAAAGCTCATTCAAGGTTCACACACCTGAAGATGGAATGAATGGCAAGGCAGAGGCAGGAGAGGCAAGTAAGTCAGAGGTTGTTGGAAATAAGAGGAAGAGATCAGTCCTATCAGAGGAGGATGCTATCTTGTTCACTAGGATGACTGAGGCAGTTAACAACGTTGCTGATGCTATTCGTTCAAACAAGGTTGAGGATTCCCACCCAGATCTATATGGTGCTGTCATGTTCATGCCTGGATTCACTGATGAGGCACTGATGGCTGCATATGGTCACCTGCTTGATAACAAGCCAAAGGGAACTGCTTTTGTGAAGATGAATGACCCTCATCGTGTCCTGTCGCTGAGAACCTTCTTAGCCAAGCACTTCTATGACTGAGCTGCTTGCTGGTCTGTTGGTTGATCCATCTTTTGTGCAGTGCTTGTCCTGACCTGGTGGTATTTTGTTTGCATGGTTTGGTGCAATGGCTGCTCTCTCATGGTGGATGCATTTTCTCTTCTCTAGTGGCTGCTTTTGTGCATAACTCACTCCTGATGGGCTTGGTTGTGCAGTGATCTTACCCTTCTATGTGCAGTTGACCTGTTCCTACATATTTTGTGCAGTTAACCTGCTACTCTCATCTAACTATGGCTTTGTGGGCTGTTGTTAGTGACTTCCATATGCCACTCACATGCATTCTTTTTTGGGTCAACCTACCTGATGCTAGTGTGTGCATTTGCCTTGGCATTGTGACATTTGTCTTGCCAATGATCTGCACCTTTTATTGTGAACTCCTATTATTATTCTGAGCACATGTCTACTGCTCCTGATGTATTTTTCATTGAACTGAGCAGATGTCTGCTACCTGTGATGTATTTTTCATTGAACTGAGCACATGTCTGCTGCCTATGATATAATTTTCACATATGTCTGCTGCATGTGATGTCTTTTTCATACAACTGAGCACATGTTTGCTGCCTATGATGTTTTTTCCATATAACTAAGCACATGTTTGCTGCCTATGATGTCTTTTTCATAGAATTGAGCATATGTCTGCTAAAGTATTGATGTTTTTTCATATAACTGACCACATGCTTGTTGCTTGTTGTCATTTACATACAAATGAGCAAATGAATTTGTTGTTACTGCACTTAACTTTGTCTACAGGAATGGCATGGTATGTTGTGTACTGTGAGAGACAACCTGGTGTCTATTCCAGTTGGGACAAAACACATGCTCAAGTGAATGGTTTCAAGGGAGCTTGCTTCAAAAGTTTCAAGACAAAGGAACTGGCTAATCAAGCATTCTATGGTCATGGTTCATGGAGAACCTGTGAATCCACCACAGCTGGAACCAACGGAACCTGCTAGCCATGATCATGTTCGTCTCACGGAACCATACACTTGCAAATCAAAGATGTAATAATTCTTGTTCAGGCTATTGTAATTGCTTTGCTCATTTGGAAGTTGATGTAAACTAGCAAAGTGTTGCATGTAACTTCAAATCCTCGCAACTTGACTAGGTGGTGGTAATGTTACCACTTCATGCAAGAGGTAATTGGAACTACTTGTATGCAGCCAACCAAACACACATGACTGCATCTGTATATTTGAATATTGCATCATATCCAAGCAACCAAACACTATCTACTAGCAGCTGGTTCAAAGCATGCGGGTAACCAAACATACAAAGACTTGCATGCTTGTTGGCCTGGCCAGGGTGAGCCTGGCTGGCCGGGTACGAGCCAGGCTCGGCTCCTACAGGTAACCAAACACGCCCATAGCCTTGTTCTCGGAGCCAACGCCCTCGGCTTAATTCCCGGCCGGCCACCTGAAGTCGTTCATCCGGAACACGTGTCAATATATACCCGGTCAAGTCGTGGTCACAGCCGCCGTGTGCCGGTGTAGACGTGAGGCTGTCCATGTACGCGAAGTTCGGCTAGCTCCCGGACACACTGCTCCAGCAACTCCCTCGTGCTCGCCTCGTCGAACGATGCCACGCCACGGTTCAGCAACCATGCTGTCCACCCAAGCCAAGCCCCTTCTCATTGATCTCCTCGATGATGATGGTGGGAAATCTCGTTATCAAGGCCAACCCCTCGCGTCGGTGAGCGGGATTGGCTAGGCCCATGTAACGGGGAGCGACAAGCCCACATCGGCCCCTATGTGCCACGCCGGTGTGATGAGGTTATGACCGTGCATTATCTCTCACATCTCTCACAACCAACTGAAAAGAGTAAAAAGGTTAGTTCCGTTTCGTGCGATATCTTTCGGCTCGCCTCCCCTCCGGGCGCAACGTGCGATCCCTCTTCCCCCTCCGTTTTTTTTCTCGATCCTTCCCATCTCCAGTGATTTCCAAAGGAAACAATAAAAAAGGAAACAATCCATCGGCCTCCAATCACGTTCGTCCACCTCCCTCTCCCACTCAATTTCTTTCCAAAATAAAAACCGGCAAGAAAATCAATCACCTCTTGATTACCGTGACTCCTGGTGCATGCGGCTCACCCCTTAATCACCATGACTCCTGTGAGGCTAAAGCGACACCGTGCCGCACCCTGCAACGAGGTGGAGAGGAGGCCCGAGAAGGAGAGCCCTCCTCCTGCCGTGATCTGCGGCCGACAGCACTGTTCACGCTCGTGCTGTCGTCCTCGCCCTGCCCCGATCTGCAGCAGACGGATCGCTGAGAAGGACCACTGGGGTTCGCGCCTGCTCCGTCGTTTCGTCGCCCTGCGCTCGCCTGCGCCGCCTTCGTTCTCCCTGTCACGAAGCCGCACCGCCGCCGCAAGGCCTTGCTGAGAAGGAGAAGGCCCGCCAACGGAGCGTCGAGAAGCAGAAGGACTGCCGAGAGGGCGTTCGCTCGATGTCGACGTTCGTGCCCGCGCCGTTATCCTCGCCCCGCCCCTATCCACGGCTGACGGATCTCCGAGGAGAACGACCAGCGAGGCCAAAGGACGCGCCTTCATCGTTCCACTGTCGACTTGGGAGTCATGCGCTGTCGACCAAAGGACGTGCCACTGTCCTTAGCTTCGTGTCCTCGGCGCGACAGTGACACCGCGCTTCTTCTATACTCCTTCCTGGCTGCGACATTGGAGAGGCAACAACAAAAGATTCAGGTTTGTACTCACTCCCTTCTGGTCAGGAAGTTTTGGAATTTTGCAAATGACCAATAGTAGGATTGAATGGCTGAACAATGCTGGTACTTGCAGCCTGCAGTCAGCTTGTTCTTTATTGTCTCTGTGGAACATGGTAAATTGGAGCTTTCTTCTTCACAAAAGACTTGGTGACCGCTAATTTTTTTCATTATATATAATTTGTGGGAACAAATGTTTGATCATTAGAAAGTATGTATAATAAATATAAATCTCATGTGACCCCTTTTGTAGTACAAACTTTTCATATCATTCGATTCATTGTTAGTCAAAGATAATAAAGTTTAAATTTGAAAAAATATATTAAATATATTAAATCAACTTCACTTTAACAGCTATTGGAAATAAATGCCACGAGCCACCTGTAACCAGAACTGGGTTTGCATTCACAAACATGTTACTTGAATATCCACATGGACGATGAAATTCACTGCAATGGTGTTTTCCTTAGATGTTATTAGTGATGCTTAGCACACTAAAGAGAAATACTTACTTTCATTTTTTCAATTCTCTGGTCGGAGCATTTCCTGCTGAATTTTTAAATGGCACAGTTTGTTAATCCCTATCAAAGTAATAGTGTGTTTGACACAATAGAGAGACACATGGTATGTAATTCATTAAAACAACATAGCATGCATGAATTGCAATGGAAAACCAATCTAGAAAAACAGCTGGAGAATTATTTACGGTAACTTTAAGTTAGGAGTATGAAACCAGAGAGACAAAGGAATTTCCAATGGCCATGAATCTGTTCCAATATTCAGACACTGAAAACTAACCTATCAAAAAAAAATAGGGCAAACGGAACAAAAAAGTAAACCTACCAAAGGAGGAACTTAGATAAACAGATATTCTACCAGACAATAGCAGACAAGTTTCTTTTAATTCTAATGTATTAAAGAATTGAAGTGTCAGGAAATTCTACCAGGCAGTAGCAGACAAGTTTATTTCAGATCATGGGCTTAATTCAGTGCACCAAAGCTTGGTAATGTTTTTGTTATGAACGGTGGCCTGGCCACTGAATTGGTTCCGGTGCTGATATATGACACCGTTCATAACAGTTTTGTTGCAAGGGCTAATTCTATCTTTTCTTTATTCTTCACTACCTTTTTCTCTAAACAGAAAGAAAGGGTATCATGCACAGGCATAAAGAAAACCCCAACCAGTGATGGATCCACGATCTTTTTTCCCAACCCCAAGTCCCCACACCTTATCTTGTTTTTTTCTTCGTTTCCAGCTTTCCTGCAGATCAATCAATTCTAAAAGTATTATCGCATTTCCCCCACATGTCATCTTTTGAGCTAATGAATCGGTAGCAACTATACATACAACAAAAGGGTACACTCTAGGCTCCATACAGTCCAAGGTCACACTAAGATTACCGAACCATATCATTTTGCTAGACAGTAGAGGCAATGCATGAAACACCCTTGCAAGTGGAGCATTATCACACAGATAAGCATAGTAGTTGTCAAGAAGTACCATATCGAAACCTGGAATGCTCTTCAGCTCTCCATACAACCCCTTCGAACAGGAAGATCAGGTTGTTCAGCAAATTTTATTAGTATAGCCAAAGAAAGTTCTCCAAAGTTTGGACTCATCATCACAATAAATTCACCATCAGTACATACTATACCCTCTGTTTCTTTGATGGTGGTCATTTAGTACCTGACGCTGCGCCATTGTTGCCTGAGTGTATTCCATAATCACCAATTTGTTCACTTTTTTCCGTCTAAGCTGCCTGTCCTCCATCTACAACATCCAAAAGAATATAAACTAAGGACTGAATCATATCTGTGCTTTGCAAAAGAATAAGAAATCTGGAAGAGAAATACAGAAACTACAATCCAACAAATCGACCACCATACTACCATAGAAAGTAATTATGGAACTTATTGTGTTGCTTGCATGAGAGGAACCTTCAATTCTTTTAAGAGGCATTCCAGCAGAATTGCAATAAAAGGTTCCGTGTGTGCTCCCTATGACCAATTTTTAATTACTAAATGACTTGCATGAGTGGCACCTTCGGGAGAATATGATTTTATATTGAATGACAACAGTCAAGCAGTCATTTTTTCTCGATCAAGACATTCTCATCATCCATCAGAAGTATCCACAAACATTTCATGAATTTAATAATTAGTGAAATCACAATAGGAGCACAGAAACAGTATGGATCTCCATTGCAAGTAGCTCAGCAGGGAAAAGTATAGAGACCATTTTCCCAAATTGGATTATACAAAGTCAAACCTGATGCATGAAGGGGGTCATCAAGGAACTCAGCCTGCAATGCCCCCGACAACCTTCGGCAACACCCCTGCCCCGCAGGAGAGCTCATGTCGGCGAAGAGGGACAGCTCGAAGAACCGCCTGGCCCGCGCCTCCGCACCACCAAGGCTGTCGAACTCGGGAATACCCATAGCGCAGGACTCAAGCCAGTCGGCTGCAGAAGCAATCAGAGCCGCTAAAGTAACTCGTCTACCAGCCACTCAGCGGACAGCAGGGACCGATGCAGAGGCGCAGTTGAGGCCGAGGTCCATGCCGGAGGAGATTCGGGGTTGGCATCAGGGCCGGAGGTGGAGTCGGCATTGGGTACTAGCCTACTAGGACGGGGTAGTGATGGGAAGGGGACGAGAGCAGTGCGCGCAGGAGGAGCCGGCGGGGAGAAAATCTCGGGGGCGTCGACGATGGGGGGCTTAGGGGAGAGGGACATAGAGCGGCGGATCTGCTCGTGCACAAACAAATGGAGCTCCTCGCTGCATGCTCGAGTGGCTGAAGCGGACGGACATGGCAAGAGGCGAACTCGATCCGTGCTGATGGATGATGCGATGTGCAAGCTCGAGTTGCGGTGGAGGGACAATGGCCAGGGTTGGAGTAGGGCGAGCCCGAGCCGCCACAGTGGCCTTGGGTGTCGGGTGGCGTCATGGCATTCTCGAGCGGGCGGCAGTGGGGGGAGGCCTAGCATCAGAGGAGTGCCACAGCATGAGTGGAGTTTTCTTTTGTCAGTGGTCCTTTTTATTTAACTGTGATTTGGGCTGTTTCATTCCTTAGGGATTAATAATGATCTAAAATAAGACATTGGTTCAGGGTGTCTAGAGCAGACGTATTCTTTGGTTCATATTTTATTATTTTTTATTATTCAAATTTATATCTTCAGAGGAAACAACTTTTAGGCTAATTAGCCGAAAGCATGTACAAATATCTTGATAGGAAACAGCTTTTAGTCAGTGATCCATACTTTTGTTGGATGACTATTTTTTTTTGTGGCAGCTGACTTGATACTTATCATCATATTATGTGATGACATAATCAAACTTGAACGTTTTATTGTTATAAAAAATATCTATAACTAGACATAAAAAAATGCCCGTTCATTTGACGGCAATATAAGCCATCTGTAATTTGGGAACCGAATCCATCAGCCTTCAAGCATCTTGCAAGTTTTATCTGTGGATTTATTGGTGCGCGAAAGAAATATCGGAGATTTCTTTCTATACAAATATTTTTTAAACACATCAGTGGAAGTCTATACTACAGAGTTTGTGAGTTGCGACACCACGCTCATCGCGATTCCATTAATTTCACAAACTTTGCTTTTTAAATTAAATATCATGTAATGTTGGTATTTAATTTTATAGTATATTTATTTTATCATGTGGTCCATATGTTTTTAGTATAAACATTTATCTATCCCGTAGCAACGCACGGGCAGGTACCTAGTTTAGATTAAAATCAGAAGAAAATTGGTAGTTGACAAAGCTGTCATGCATGTTCATCATAGATTTGCATGTATGCCACCTCACCAGCATGTTCATCAAGAATCGGCTCTCGCGGTACGTTCGTTATTTAGTTTTGTCTAGTTAAATATGTCAGTGTGCTGCTTGTTGTCTACAAGTCTTTGAGTTGAAGTCAAATATTTTGAAATTATAAAGTTATAAGGTCTCGTGTTTGAGGACGTGATACTATTGATATACTAGTTTAAAATACCAGGAGATGCGCTTTATGGGAAAGTTGAAGCACAACTACACATTATATCCACAAGAAGCAGTGAAGCACAGCTCTCAAGTACTTGTCGAATATTTCAGAGTTGGGAGAGCTACCTCTGCCCAATTGTTTAGAAATAGACTATTGCACCTACTCTCTCTGACCCCTTTTAACCTGTAAACTTACGCTTCCCGAGAAATAAATACCGGCAATTTTAATAAATACTAAATATTATCAATTAGTATCATAATTAGTATCATCGGAAAGATCTTTGAATCTAGTTTTTTAACAAATTTATTTAGAGACATAAATATTGCACGTATTTTCTATAAATCGAGTCAAATGGCACGAAAACCCCACGACAACACTTAAAAAAGGGATAGAGAGAGTATGTTTTTCTTATATTTGTTAGGTGATGTCAAACTTGATTTTTTTTTTTTTGTTATACGTTATCCAATTTCATTTATCTGTTTTTTAGAAAAAAGTCTTTAGCCCTCGAATTTTGTTGATGTCTCAATTTAGTTGTAGAACTCCAAAAACCGACATGCGCAACCCTAGAATTTTGGCCACTGGCTGGTTTCAAAGGTGGTTTTGAGTATAGTACAAATTTTCTAAAAAGTAGATAATAGGTGAATAGTTAAAATTCATAAATATTTATTTGAAGTCAGAATAGGAAAATTGGTACAAAAATTTCTAAAAATATAATCTATCTATTTCAAACAAATTATATATGATTTTTCATAAATTTAACTATTAAAGTATAGTATATCTAGAAGTCATCATATATTGAAATTCAGATTTCTCGAATTGTTCAAACAAACTCAGAAGTAGAAGACTAAACCAGTTGACTATTGTTTCATTTGAGATCATTTATGGTTCAAAATTTTGTTTAAAGTTTTATATTTTGAAATTAAAAAATTTTTTAGATTGTTCGAACAAACTTGGATGGAGAAATGACCCAGATTGAAGTTGTATAGCTCGATCACTCGATGAGATAGATCATATTTTTAGAAAAAAAAATTATACTAGTTTCTAGTTTTTGTGATTTGAAAATAATTATTTATGAATTAGTGATTTACCAATTATTTTATATTTTTAGAAAAAAAATTAGTATCAAAGTTATAGGGTTTAAATAGTGGAGGGTAGTTTCGAAGTCTGAGAGATAAATCTGGGCTTTAACAAAATTTTGATGGCTAAAATAGACTCTTTGCTTTTTTTTATTTTCACAGTTATGTTGAAGAATCCTCAATGATAATAAGTGCTTGAATCCTGAATGATACTCATCCCACGTAATCACACATATGTAGGCCATGTTTGCTTCCTTGTGATGACGGGCTACTGACTATTTAGTAGCTCTAAGTAGTCTCAAATAAACCAAACATAGAGGCTACTGACTAAATCTATTTAGTAGACAAGAAAAAAATAGCCCCTTAGGGGTGGCTTTTTGGGGCTATTAGAATAAAATTATAGCTCATGTTTCTCTCTCTTTAGCTATATTAATGGTAATAGCCCCCAGTAGCCTTTTGAACTAAATATGATCAACTGGCTACTAAATAGTCTCTATAGTGCCACTACGAAATAGCTCCTCTAACCAAACAGACCCTTAGTTACTCCTTTGCCTTCTCACGGGTCACAATGATATTTGTGTTAATAACAAATATTACCATAACTAGAGGGAACATTGATATGTCAAGTACAGTAGAGGGTGGTGGGTGGGCAATTGATATTTTGCTTTTGTTCGTGCTTTGACATGACTGAAATATAACAATGTAAGCCTTTACTGATGATTGCAGTTAGATTAAGCAGGTAAAAATATGTTAGAAAAAAATCTAGCAAAGTAATATGTTAGAGAAAACTAGCAAAGTATATGAACTCGAGACATGAACTTTACAGCCACAAAAAAAGAAACATGAACTTTACAATATTAGGAGAACAACTAAAGTAGTGCCGTTCAAAGACAAAATTATATATCTAGGTTGGAATGGAATTAACTTTAACTTTAATTTCACATAACATTGATATTTCACATAGTCAGCACTAATAATTTTTTTAGTTTATCTCATTGTGCAAAATCTAATCGAAGTTCTTATAGCATACATGTTACCCAACCTCATCACTAGAAGTATGAGCAATAATAAAAAAATTATATGTATATTTAAAAATAGAGGTTCCCAACTATAAGAACTAAAAAGATAAATATTTGTAGTTGTGTAAGTTTTGCAAAGGAGACATGCGTTGCTCATGCCTTCATGTCGTTGATGTCATGCTATTCCAATATCCATTTACTTTGTAATTAGCTTTGGCAATTATCGCTGGCTTGTTCATTCACAAAGCATAACAGCATCTCCAACAGTTTAACCATAATTCATCCCTAATAAAATAGTACTGGTGGTCACCAATAGTACTTTTTTTGAAATATATATTAGGGGAGATACTCCAGCTAATCACCAATAATCTTCACCAATGCATGGGATGCACAAGTCAGAATGGAGAGCATGGGAGAGAAAAGATGGAAATTATTATGGCCCCAATATTATTGGGGGAGGTGCAACTCCCCTTATATTTGAGGCGAGATGGAAGGTTTTTTGGTGAATTGGGGAGCTGCTGGAGCAACGAAATTGCCCCGTCTTCCCCCAAGTACAGTTTTATGGGGATGAACGATAGTATTGTGGAGCTGCTGGAGATGCTCTAAGGGCATCGTGCGCAAAAATTTATTATGTACAAGCCTACCTTTTCTGGAAATATATGTCAAGGACTACAAAAATAACAAATTTTAACCAAAAAATGCAAACACATAAACACAATTTTATAGTGTGCGAATCGATATTTTAGAACCAATCTATTTGAGACTGGTTTAACTAGAAATAGCGTCCAGACTACAACCTCCACATTGTGTGGCTCTGCTGAGAAATTTGCTTGATTCGCAATGATACTGTTTTTCACAAGGTAACAAAACATTCCTATATATGTACAAGCTTTTGCAGGGGGGAACACATTGGACTAGGTTCAGGGCAATGTTGGAAAAAAAGAAGATACTCAACCGCCGATAAAAAAAAGACGTATGACACCTTAGAGATGATGGCCATGAAGATCTTCATCAAGCATAGATGGATGTTTTTAATTGCAATCCCAGTGTTTGAGCTAGCTCTTGTTTTGGATTAGAGTTGCTTTGAACCTGTTGCTATTTGTTCGCACTTTTGTTCCGATCTCCACCATAGCCATGAGTTGAGACTGTATGTGATTTGAATAGTTGATTGTATGCCTTATTATGCAGGGGCTAGAATGAAATATTCCTTTATCTAAAAAGGACTTGTGTATCTATATTTGGTAAAGGAGACATGCATTTATTTGTCATGCTCATGGAGAGTTGATGCTATACACTCACATATGTTATTATCTATCATGCTCTTCTAGTATACTCCTATTTATTTGGTATTTTTGCCTACACTATTTTGAAGCGGAGAATCATCAATACCTTTTATTCTACTCCATCCGTTCCAAATTATAAGTCGCTTTGACTTTTTGGTATATCCATTTTGCTATGTATCTAGATATAGTAATGTGTCTAGATACATTACATAGTAAAATAGATGAATTAAAAAATCAAAGTGATTTATAATTTGGAAAAAAAGGGAGTACTTATTAAAAAACTTAAGGCATATATGGTACACGTAATTTAATAGTGTTTGCAAGAAAATATCTCGTTGGAATCTATGTCTAAAACTTGAAATCATTATTTATTTTGTCTTCATCGTACTCCCTCCGTCTCTAAAAGAAGTGATTTCTAGAGTTGTCCTAAGTCAATGTTTTTTAACTTTGACCGAATTTTTAGAAAAAAGCATTAAGATTTATGTTATTAAATTAGTATCACTAGATTTAACATAGAATATATTTTTATAATATACTCAATTTATGCCATAAATATTGTTACTCTTTTCTATAAAGTTGGTCAAGGTTAAAAAAGTTTAACTGGCACGGTTTTTAGAAATCACTCCTTTCAGGGACAGAGGGAGTACACGTAATGTTGAGCTTATTAGTTAGTCCTGATGAGGATCAGATGAATCTTTCAACGAAGAAAAGTTGGATCTACTCTTCTGCTGTGTTGCTGACAATGGTTCTTGTACTACTTTGCCATCAACACTGAAGTGTGCAGGCGAAATTTGGGGATGCTGAAAATAAGTCTTGGAGAAATAATAAAACATCGTTTCCGGTGACACTGATGTGGCTGCGTCGCATGCAATTTATTTTGTTGGGTTTGGTCATGTTTGAGATCGAAGAAGAGCCCAGCCCTGATGAGAGCATCGATCGGTCATCGGAGAATATAAGTGCAGTTGGTTGGCTAGGAAATACAGCACTCTAGTAAAACTTTGCGACCGAATCCATGCGAGGAATAAGCTTGTCTCGTCTGTCGCTGCTGCGTCATCTGGGGCCGGTGTGGGGGAGTTGGGTCGACGGGGTCATCGCACTCGCACCCTGCTCCAAATCAAATGCTCTCGTTTATAAGTACGTTCCCAGCAGGCCGGTCTCTCAGAGCGGGCAACATTGGAATGGAAACAACAGCAGATGCCGGTGGCGATCCAGATCCAAAGAAAGCACCACCATTAGCTAGCCTTCCTTGCTTGCCCTTGCTTGCTTTGGCGTCGTCTTTGTGAGGAAGGATACTGCATGCAGGCAACTTCATTTGCTCACAGCACGCCACTGCGTGGTCGAAGTCGAATCATGCCAGGCGAACGTACGACGAGTGGTCAGCAGCCCTCATCCAGATAGAGGCCGGCCAGATCGAGCCAATCCATCCAAATCCAATGACAGGATAGGATAGCTAGCACCACGGATTCATCGTATTTGGGTGCATCACCTCGCGGTTGCACCGGCGACGACGGCGCCGAGCTCGCGCAAGCCATGTCAACGTCGTCTCGGCATCCCCTTAACCTCATCACTCGCGTCGTCTGCTTCCATCGTGTTGGTGGCGTGCTCTCGGTTCGTCCTCGCCGCGGAGGTCGTCATCGTAACCGACCACGATCCTCGACGACGGCGTGTGTTCGTTGCCATGTATGGCCGGCCTATATATGGTGCTCAATCATGGCATGGCTGATGGCACCACGTTCCAACACCAGGCCGGGCTCAGGTCAGGCGAACGAGTGGCGACGACCGCATCTGCGTGCCGCCGCCGCCGCCGCCGCCGTGCTGGAGGGAAGTTTCCTAGCAGGTGTGTCTCCCGCCCCTCCCTTTCCCTTGTCCCTCTGCCGGGGGCGTTCGGTCAACATACAAGACTTCAGTTTTGTTGATTGCTACTACTACACTAGTGTCGTATATGTAGGTCCTTTCTGCTTGCATTTTTTTATATATAATAAAAATAGCAAAAAAAAGGAAGTCCAGTTTAATTACTGCCATCAAAGGAATGCCGCCCGATAGCTGCTAAACCAATTGTGTGTTCAAAATTACCCTCTCTCTCTCTTCCCGATCAAAAAAATTACCCTCTCCATATCTTTAAGTTGGTCCAATCTATCCCTCAGTAACATTTATCTTTTTTTCTCTCCAAGTGTAGTGATTCTGGTAGACAAATGCCATGTGAAACTAAAGTCAGATCCATCCAACATAGATATATTTAGTTTTGGCTTTGGACGTACTACTACGTTGCTTTTCTAATGTGCTCTCCTAATTCTCAATATTTATTATTACTATTATTAGACGAGATAATTCTCAATATTTGATGAATATATACATTGTTGGAGTACTTCTAGTTGATGAAGTACATTTCCTGATATTTGAACTTGGAATTGGTGACAAATCCTCAAACACGACATTTTATAACTCCATTCACAATTTCAAATTGTTTGACTTCAATGCATAGAACTCCTAAACAACAAGTTGACTTTCATGGCAAACCTAAACAATAAAGCACGAGAGCTGTTCTAGTTGATGAAGTACATTTCCTGATATTTGAACCAGGAATTGGTGTCAAATCGATCCTCAAACATACACGACCTTTTATAACTTCATTCACAATTTCAAATTTTTTGACTTCAGTGCATAGAACTCCTAAACAACAAGTCGACTTTCATAACTAGGCAAACTTAAACAATATAGCACGAGAGCTGAATCTATGGATGTGAGGGCCGGACATACATACATGCACATGCAACAAACACTAGTCTGCACGTATGAACATGCATGGCAGCTTGTTGTCAACTACTAGTAGGTGTCTAATGCACGGTCGACCATGCAACAACCTCATCACGCCGCCGCCGGCGTGCTCACCGCGTCCATGAACTCAGTGCCTAAAAGCAGCGTACGGAGATGACGGAGTAGTCGCCCCATTGATGGTGGTTCCGGCGGATCGTCTCCAGCACTGGGCACGGCGAACCAAGGTGATTCTCAGCGTTGCATGTGAAGCTGCACTCTTGACAAAGAATGGATTGGCGAGCTCGCTTGGCCAGTTTGTGTGCTGTTTTGTTAACGGTGCTTTGCCTTGTTTTGACGATCCCCTGCGCGGTGACATGAAACTGATTCTCCACGAACATGACGTCGCCGTCGTCAAGGTTCAAACACCTGCTTATTTTAACCCCAAGCTGCATAGCCTGCTCGTAAGCAATCCGAATGTCGGCAGCAGCGTCACTCGTCACGTGCGCTTTGACATGCACGCGTCGATAGACTTTGCCACGTGGATTAGTCAGCTCAAGGTTAACTCCCAGACCAGTCAGGGTTGGCCCCATTATTAGTTTTTCTTGTGGTACGGATGCTGCCGTATAGCACCGGGCCTGGATCTCGCCGGTGTACGTCACCGCAGGCAGTGCCTGAAAAATTTGTTGTAATAAAACATGTGCGTATATATTTAATGCATGTGCGTATATATGTGATATATATAAAAATGCATGGCAGCAGCTCACCGCGTCCATGAATTCGTCGTCGGCGACGAGCCTCTCGAGCGCGTCCGGCGCGATGCACATCTCCAGCGATATACTCCCTCCCCGCTCCGGCCCCTCGAACACCGTCGCCTTGCCGTCGGCCTTGTTCCCGGCGCCGCTCCGGACGGCGAGCGGCTTCCCCCACCCGAAGTCGTTGCCGAACACGTCGAACCTCGGCGAGCTCCCGGTGACCAGCACCGTGACGGCGGACGACAGGTTGTCCATGTACGTGAAGTCCGGCTGCCGGACCCACCGCTCCAGCGCCTCCCTCATGGTCGTCTCGTCGAACGACGCCACGGCGCGGTTCAGCAGCCACGCCGTCCACCCCAGCCCCTTCTCCTCGATCTCGCCGGCGGTGGCCTCCGCCTTGCCGAACACCATGGCGTTGCCGACGTAGCCCGGCGGTATGCCGTTCACGCGCCCCCGGCACCCGACCAC
>JADLZL010003026.1:0-118476 GCA_015844335.1 Chrysopogon serrulatus | reverse complement strand
GTCCCATCTTTCTTAATGTGTCTGCTGAATATGATGTTGAGTTCCGCTCCTCCATCGATGAGTACTTTGTTCTTGTTATGGCGGCAATCGTAGGTCCGAGTACTAATGGATATAGCCCTCGTTCCCAACACTTGTCCATTGATCTTCTCGTGAAAATTGTATTGGATATTGGGACCGGTTTAGATATCCGGGTGTTGCTTGGGTTCTCGCTGCCATGATTGTTCGCCAAGCAAGTCTATCTTCTTGTTTGCTCCCCGAGCCAGCACTCGAGAATATTACGTCTTGTTGCTCTTGGGTTTTTGGAAGCCGTTGTCGGTTGTGCTTTGTCTTCTCCTTTCTTCTCTTTGTTTTTCTTCTTTGTCTTGTTTGTCCTTCTTCATATATCTTTCTTGAAAAATGCGACATTCTTCCATAGGGTGAATTTCTGTTGGATGATAGATGCATTTCATATTTTCAAGATCTTCAAATCTTCTTGCCGGGTAGAATTTATTTCTTTCAGTGGAAGCCACCATGTTGTCTGAGTATCTCTTTTTATTATGATAGTCTTGTCTGTTGTCTTGGTTATCCCATCTTCTTGAGCCGTCTTGATATCTCGAGTTGTCCTGATATCTTGGGTTGCTTTGGTTGCTCCACCTTTGGTTGTTTTGTTCGTTCGAGTTGTTCCTTCTGTCCGTATTGTTTCTTTTATCCGAGTTGTTCCTGTTGTCTGGAAATCTTTTCGTGTCTTTTCTTCTGCTGTAATCATCTTTTCCACTGTTCTTTTGAACTCGTCATTTATCTGGGGATTTTCTTTGCAAAAATTATGAAACATCCATCTTACTTTCAACCCATATGAGAATGCTTCTATTACTTCTCTCTCGGTGATGTCGTGAACTTGAGCCCTTAGTTCTCCAAATCTTCTGTAGAAATCCCTGAGACTTTCTCCTGGGTTTTGTTTCAGTCCTTTCAACTCGGCCTGGGTTATTGGATGTATGAGTATTCCTGCGAAGTTTTCACAGAAAGCCTTTTGAAGTCGGAGTGGTTGGATGGTTTGAATTTGTGAGGTAATTTTACTGTCAGTAGTCTTCCTGCGAAGCAGGGAAATCTGTCGGGTACTTTTTCTCGCTTGTAGTCGAGTCCGCTTGACTGTCGTATCTTGAAGTCATTCAGGAGGGCTTCGGAGTGGTGTTGGTAGTCTTTCTCTGTTCTCCCCCGTTTTTTCTGTCCAATCGTGATGTAGTTGAGTTCTTCTGCTGTGATTTGGGGTTGACAATCTCTTGAATGCGGAAACCCTCTGAGTTCTCCGGCTTGTCTGTTCAGATGGTATATGACGGGAGGTACTCGATCGTCCTGTATTCTTTTTGCGCAAATCTCTCGAGTAAGCTTCTAAGTCTGGCTTGTTCTTCACTTGGCCTTTGTATGGCATTTATTTCATTGATCAATTCTTGTATTTTTTCTACTAGATCGAGTCTGGTTCTCGTTGTGGCACGCCTTTCCTCGGCTTCTTTTTCAGCTCTTTTTTGATTGTACTCGGCTAGCTCTTCTTCATACTTGCGCCATGCTTCTCTTCGTTCTTGAACTCGATTTCTCCTCCCTCCTTTTTTCTTGTTTCTTCTTTCTCTCCGGCTGCCTTCCGTCGGTCTCTCCTTCTCTTGTGACGGAATTTGCCGAATATCGCCTTCCGATTCTTCCTCAAGATTTGTAGTCGGGTTGACTGGTGGTACTAGGGGTTGCCTTATCATGAACACCTCTTTATGCGTATTGTGTGGATAGTCTGGGTTCTTCTTCTCTCAATGGTTTACCATATTGAAAAGGAAGGAAGGTGGAATACTTATCTTGTTTGAAGATGTTCCATTGGTCGAGGTAGTAAGGTTCCATTGCCTTCTCGGTGATATTCTGATATATTCGTGCCGAGTTGTTGAAACCGAAGTGAAAAGAACTCGACTTGTCTTGTAGATTTGAGCTTTCAGTTTCCTCTGTGAGCTTGAGTTTTGAAAAATTTTCTTGTATCTTCGGCTCGGGTTCTCGAAGTAGTCGACCACGGAGAATTCCTTGATCGTCTGCCCCTTCGCACCCAGCTTCCGAAAAACGGGTTGATCCCATCGGAAAAATCATCCCGTGTAGGTCCGTCGAGCCTTTGACGTTGATTTCGCCGAAAGCCCCTACCGCCCGCCCGCCACCGGTGTTTAGCCACCGATAGCCTCGCCACGGGGTCCCGTAGCGCTTGATTCGGATCTCGGCGAATAACTAGAACTTCGGCGGTTTCACGCGAGAGGCACACGGTTTATCCCGGTTCGAGCTCTCGCTCGCCGAGTAAAAGCTCTACTCCGAATCGGCTTTGGTCTTTTTGCGTTGGATTGTTTGTCGATTGTGTATTGTTAAATGCATTACAAAAGAGGGTGTTCTGGCTCCTTTTTATAAGAGGAAAGGAGACAGAGCTATGGTTTCTAATCCTAATCGGATTTATAGGAAGTGTTCTGTTCCTATTACAGAGGTTACTTACTATTCGTCTAACTAGGATGATCCGTATTCTACTCGGATCTGCCCTTTTTGCTCTTGTCCTGACGGAAGCCGTGCTGGTGAGTAGTTACCTACGCCCGTATCGATAAATAGTAATAATACTAAAATAACATATCCAATAATCTTAAATCAAACAAAAATTAATATGTGCTAGCATATTTACAAGTATAATAATATATTGTACAAATTAGATCCATCGTATGCATAAATATAGCATATATACTTGGTTTTAAAAAACTTCGTTAGGCTCGCTGGAGCACTCGCGAGAAGCTAGCTTCGACTTCGGCTCGTTATCCTAACGAGCTAAAACTTTTTCTCGGCTCGGCTCGTTATCCTAACGAGCCGAGCGGAGCCGAGCCGAAGCCGATCCACGAGCCGAAAGTAGCTAACGAGCTTCGAGTTTTGCGTCCAGCCTTGCCTCTGGGCCTCACGGTGCTGGTGGAACACAGGCGATGGGTAGGCCATAGTAGTTTGCGTAAAAAACTCGCCGGCGCCTTTGGTGCGGTCGGTTCGCCGCGCCGTGGGGACGTGTGCCTTCGCGCGGGGCCTGGCACTGGCAGCCTGCAGTGCAGCGTTGCAACTAGAAGGGCCGGGTGGCCCGCGCCCGTGGTGGTAGTGGAACGCGTGCGGCCGGCACCTCCCACCTGTCGAGACGAGGCTTCTCCAAGCCCGCCACCGCAGCCGACCGCTGCTCCCCCCCGGCTCTCATATAACGGATTTTTCTGCGACACGGGCAGCCATCGCCATGTGCCTCGCCGCCGCGTGCGCGTCCGCCTCCTCCCCCCCCGCACGCCGCCTCTCGCCCTCCACCGCGCTCCCGCGCCGCTTCCTCCACAGCCTCCTCCTCCTCGGCGCCCCCACGAAGACGAGACCTTCCCCGCCACCGCCCCTGCTGCGGCGCTGCTTCCCGATCCAACATATGGCGGTACGCACGCTACCAACGCCCCTGTTCCACTCCTTCCGCCTCCGTTTCGTCTCTGAGCTCCCTTGGTCGTGGAATTTATCCGGATTATCTCGCACGGGCACCTGTTACGTTGTTAAATTAGTGGCTACAGTAAATTTGAATGGCTGCACGCGTTAGGTTAAGCAGATTAAGTGGAATTGAGTGGCTGGCTTAGTTTCATAATTTGGATGAACAAATTTGGAAATTGGCTTACTCTAGAATAAGAGCTTGCTTTTGAAAAAAAGGTATTAAGTTTTCTTCTTGTTTGTGGGGAAACTGGGAAGATATCCAGCTTCTGCTCAGGTGTAGCAGAGCTGATGCATCTGAAGCTCACCTCTTGCAGGAACTTTCTGGTACATAGGTATCCACAAATAATTTCTTAGGGCACAAAGAATTTTGGACGGGCCATTTTTTGCTTGCAAATATCTAGCTGCTCCATGATAATTCTGAATACGGCAATATGCTGTACAAGTGGATAAGATGAGGGGGTTCATGATCCTAGAGTTGAACTAGTTTCCCTATGAAATATCCAAGTAAATAGACATTAACTTGTATATTAATGTTAAAGGGCTTGATGCCACATAGTCCATTTTGTTTCACTCATGCTTAATCCTTTTTCTGTATAAGAAAAGAAAGTGAATTCAAAGTATCACTGTGATGGCCTGTTTACTGCTGCAATTCCATCCTGTAGCCATACATATAAAGTGGCGGAGTCTCACAGATTCTTGATTAACTTTCAGCAATATTGGACTCAACCATCACTGGACAGGAACAAAGCTCTGGTTGAGTACCTAAAGCAGTATGGTGCTATTAGAACTGATAAAGTGGCGGAGGTAATGGAATCGATTGACAGAGCTCTGTTTGTACCAGGGGTACCCCTTACATTGACAGTCCTATGCCTATTGGTTTCAATGCAACAATATCTGCTCCTCACATGCATGCAACCTGCTTAGAGCTATTGAAGGATCATTTGCAACCAGGAATGCATGCTCTGGATGTTGGATCAGGTCTGGTGCTGATACTTGAGCCATACTGCCAGTGTTTATCAGCAATTTCAGCTGAATAAACAGCTTGCTTAATTTTAGTTTTTCCGTCTAACTGATGCCACAAATGCATTCCTGTCACATTGTAGGTAGCGGCTACCTGACAGCTTGTTTTGCCATGATGGTTGGGCCAGAAGGTCGTGCTGTGGGAATTGAACACATTCCTGAGCTTGTTGCTTCTTCTATTGAAAATGTGAAAAGAAGTGCTGCAGCTCCACTACTGAGGGATGGATCGCTCTCTTTTCATGTTACAGGTATGATGACTGGTTCATCTGTAATATGTTGAGCTGTTAATTTCATTAAACAGAAGTTTACGCTTAGCCTTTAAAGCTTCTAAAGTTGGTCTTCTAAAGTTTCAAATGGCCCCGCCCATGTGGTAGGACATGTCACTATTGTGCCAAATGGCAATATCAAAGTAGTCTTCAAATATAGACCTTTTTCATTATATCCTGCTTCTCAAACTTGTTCTTGATGCTCCTTATATTAGCTAGAGAACCTGGCTTCTGTTGAGGCCAGCAAACTCTCAAATAATAATCAGGACCTTAAGATGTCTGACTGCTTTCAAAACTGCAGATGGCAGGCTTGGCTTTCCAGACGCCGCACCCTATGATGCTATCCATGTTGGTGCAGCGGCACCCGAGATCCCTCAGCCTCTGCTTGATCAGCTGAAGCCTGGCGGACGAATGGTCATACCGGTTGGCACCTACTTCCAGGAACTGCAGGTGATTGACAAGAACACGGATGGCTCAATCAGTGTTCAGAACGATGCGTCCGTGCGCTACGTCCCACTGACCAGCCGCGACGCCCAGTTGCAGGACCCCTGAATAAGGTCCTCTGTAGTCTGTGCCTCGAAATGCCTGTACATATATGGTCTCCACTGACCTACTGTCTTGCCTGTTCATGTTTCTTCTTCTGCACCACTATAGGCGGTCTTAGTTCGGTCATGTTTCACGAACGAGAACGAAAAATGTGGGTTTCACTAATAAGAAGGATCGCTAGCATGTTTCTGAATCAGATGGTTGGTGGCTGATGTTTTGAGCTTCTGAACTTTGTTTCTGTCCGAAGCTGAGCTAGTGCTGTAGTGTACATGTACAAACTAGATTTGCACCAATAGTGATTCTATTCTATAGATTGTATATATTATCAGTATATATGTCCCATATGCTGGCACAGGCTCTGTCAATCAAGGCTTCACATTGGCTTGAAGTTCCTGTACGAGATCACTGCGTAGAACGGGTCTGATCCCGCCACGCCGAACAGCCTCATCACGGCGTCCAGCGGCGACGACGGCGACCCGGCAGCCGCCGGCACCTTCCTGATCACCTCGGGCTGCGTGAACCCCTCCACGCACTGGAAGTACTGCGTCACGAGCTGTACGCGGCTGTACGCCGTACCGTCCCGCCACGCGCTGATGGCCTTCTCGTAGAACATCCGGTTGCTGAAGCTCACGATGCACACGCCTCCCGGCTTCAGCACCCGGAAGATCTCCGCGAAAACCTGTTTCAATTCATGCCAAATCGTCAATGCAGTGATGCCAATTGCCAATAGATAGAAAACTGCCCCAATCCAAAGTCCAAAGATGATAAAAACGGGCTAAGCACGATCGCGAAAAGAAAAAATATTGCACCTTTTCAGGGGACTGCAGGTACTGCACGCTGACGGTGCAGAGCACGGCATCGAAGCTGCCACTCTCGAGCTCCAGCTGCTGGTCCTTGTTGAGGTCCTTGACGAAGAAGTAGTCCAGGCGCGGGTTCCGGGCGAGCTCCTGCGCGTTGAGCCCGTGGCCGACGACGCGCCGGAACCGGACCTCCGGCGGCAGGTGGCTGACCCAGGAGCTCATGAGGTCCAGCACGTCCCACCCGCCGCGGAGCCGCTCCCGGTAGAGGTCCGTCAGCGTCGCGATGAAGCCGTCGTCCACGTGCGTCACCAGCCGCGGGAACGCGTAGAAGTCGCGGTCCGGCCGCGGGTCCAGCTTCGCGCGGCCCTCGGGCGACAGCACCAGGCGACGGACGCCGCCGGCGGCCGCCGCGGTGGACGGCGGGGGCTGGGCGTCGTCGGACTTGGAGCATCGTGGCGCCGCGGCCCGGAGCGGGCGCCGCGATGGATGCTGCAGCGGCTGGGGCTGGGGCGGAGTGCACAGCATGGTCGTCGGTCGCGTGGAGCGTGCGGGCTCACCCGTTGCACGACGCGGGAGAGTGAGTGCTGTTTTATCATTATCATCTCGACCTTTTCTTTCTTTTTGAAAATATTATCTGGTCGATTAATTGAGTGCCCAGATTTTATCATGATGAAAACTTCGAGTGTTGTTTTGTCATTCTCACTCGGGAATAATCACCACCATTATTTGGCTTTTTTTTCTTAAAACTTCATCATGTTGAAAAAGAAAATGTGGATGAATTTCCAAGAAATTAAAATAGTTTGCTTGTTGCCCTGGGTAACCAACCAGCTGAATGGACCGGGTGGGTTGGTGTTTTTTTTAACAAAAAATTGCTCCATGTCATACGATTCTAGATAAAAATCGTCTCACAATGTGATGTGGCCGTGGAAATTCCGAGGGCGTGATTCGCCGATTCCTGCGGCTGGTCAACGGCGACGCGAGAGAGGAGGGCCCCGCATGGAAGAGACGAAGAGAACCCGGCGCCGGTTTGTTTTGCGGGCTGCGGCGCCGGACAGCAGCTGCGCCGGGGAGTTCTGGGTCCTCTAGTCTGCAGCCGTGCGTGATCGGTCCCCACTGCCGTCGCCTTCCGCACGTCTCAGCCAGACGCGGCCATCCATGCCCCACAGGCCCACAAACAACACATGGTTTTACTATGCCACTAGCTTATCGTCTTGACACGCGGGGCCGACGGCGTTCAACGCCTGACGCGTTTCCTACATGGCGCTGACGAGGCTGCTCATGATGGCCTCGTCGCGCCCGCCGTGCTCGCTCCCTTCTCCGTCGTATAAGATATCGCGCTGCTGCTGCCACCGCGGTCGCCGACTCGCCCGCAGTGCAATGCCGGTGGGAAGCCTGCCAGGACCTCAGCACCGTCACGCCCACGCCACGGCAGCAGCAGAGCATGGCGCGGCTCGAGCGCGGGTCCCTTCTGGTTGGTGGGCGCGAGCTCCTCGTCCGCGCCCCGCCCAACGTCACCCTACGGCCTGCCGGTGCCGGCGTTTCCGATGACGAGGCCGCCGCCGCCGCCTCGGGCGCCGCGTTCCTCGGAGCCAGGGCGGCCGCGGCGTCCAGCCGCCACGTCTTCTCCGTCGGAAACCTGGCTAGGTAAGTCGCTCGTTAGCCGTCGTACTCGCGTCGTGCGTGCAAGAACGCGACGCGCCGGCGGGGCCGGGGGCACCCGTGCCACCGATTCGATTTCCATTTGTGACCGATTGTTTCGTTCTTGGAATCGGTGGTCGCGCAGTGGGTGGAGGTGGCTGTCACTGTTCAGGTTCAAGATCTGGTGGATGGTCCCGGCCACGGGCGCCGGCGCGGCGGCTGTGCCGGCGGAGACGCAGATGCTGCTTCTGGAGTCCACGAGCGAGGCGGGTTCTGCGGCCGCGACGGAGCATGGCTCAATGTACGCGCTGATGCTGCCGGTTCTTGACGGCGGCTTCCGGGCCAGCCTCCAGGGGAGCCCCGAGGACGAGCTCCAGTTCTGCTTCGAGAGCGGTGAGCTTTTTCTGCTGCCATGTGATTGAATTTGAAACTTTAAGTACTTGATCGCATCAAAACGTGCAAAACATGCGATTTTGATTGTAATTTCTGAGAGAGGAAATGTTGGGCTTGTTGGTAGGTGATCCTGATGTCCAGACGATGGAAGCAGTTGATGCAGTGTTCATCAACTCAGGGGAAAACCCCTTCAAGCTGCTCAAGGAATCCATCAAGTAATGCCATTCTCTTTAGTCCTAAAATAACCACATGGACATGGATTTTTGTTATACGTAGACAATTGACTAAATTGCATGTTCAACTTGTTTATTTAGGATGGTGTCCAAGATCAAAGGAACTTTCAGTCATATAGAGGACAAGGAGGTATATGCTCATTTTACCTGATTTGGTAATGTTGCTTCTTGGGAAGCTTTTCATTTCTTCTCTTTTTCTCATGTCTTATTTAAATTCATCACAAAATATCAGATTCCTTCAAATTTGGATTGGTTTGGTTGGTGCACTTGGGATGCATTTTACAAAGCTGTTAACCCAAGTGGGATTGAGGAGGGCCTTCAAAGGTTTGCAAGAACAAATGTTTCACCTGAATGCACACTAAGAAGAGTATCTTTTACCTCCTTTTCATAGTTGTCACTTGCTACTGATAAAGTGATTGCATTACTTGTCTTACAGTCTGCGTGGAGGTGGTGTGCCACCAAGGTTTCTGATTATAGATGATGGTTGGCAAGAAACAGTTGACGAACTCAAGGAAGTGGATGAATCCCTCCATGAGCTGACCGTGTTAGTGTTCCATCCTTTGGTAATCCATAAAAGTGTGCACAGGGTGAGGGACAGTTCCTGATTTGTATTGTAATTATGCCAGATTTGCCCATAGGCTGACTGATCTGAAGGAGAATTATAAGTTCAGGGGAGAAACCTGCAAAAATCTTGGGGACCTCATCAAGAAGATAAAAGAAAAACATGGAGTCAAGTATTTTTTTTTGTCAAAATATTTGTTATATAATGATTTAATCTTCATATTATTTTTGGCTAATTAAAATGCAATGCATGAAACCATAGGTGTGTCTACATGTGGCATGCTTTACTTGGATATTGGGGAGGCATCTTAGCAACATCTGATGTGATGAAGAAATATAATCCAAAGCTTGTTTACCCAGTCCAAACACCGGGTAATGTTGCGAATCTGAGGGATATTGCCATGGACAGCTTGGAGAAATTTGGAGTGGGCATCATTGATCCTGACAAGATCTATGAGTTCTACAATGATCAGCACAGCTACCTTTCTAGTGTGGGTGTGGATGGCGTGAAGGTTGATGTTCAGAACGTGTTGGAAACTCTTGGACGCGGATTTGGTGGTCGTGTAGCAGTAACTCGAAAGTATCAGCAGGCTCTTGAGGAATCCATTGCCCAGAACTTCAAAACAAACAACCTAATCTGCTGCATGAGTCACAATTCAGACAGCATCTTTAGGTAGCATATTTCTAGCTGTGGAAAATATGAGCTACTGTGTAGATAGAATCTTATATAATTCTTGGTTGTTTTTTAGTGCCTTGAAGAGTGCAGTTGCTAGAGCCTCAGAAGATTTCATGCCTCGGGAACCAACAATGCAAACTCTGCACATCGCTTCTGTGGCATTCAATAGCCTATTGTTGGGAGAGGTCTTCATACCTGACTGGGATATGTTCCATGTGAGATTTTGATATCTTGGGTAGTATATTTAGGCTTGTTTCTATACTTCAGTATCAGCTAATTTTCATTTTCCTTGTGAAGAGCAAGCATGAATCAGCGGAATTTCACGGAGCTGCTAGAGCCCTGAGTGGAGGTGGTGTTTATGTCAGGTAATTTTGTATAGAACATTTACTATCCTTCTAGTAATGGTCTTGTGGTTGCTTTTAACCAGAGAACGAACAGGAGTTCATCATGCATGTATATTTGTTGTGATATGCAGCGACAAACCTGGGGTGCATGATTTCAGTGTTCTAAAAAAGCTTGTTCTACCAGACGGCTCGATTCTAAGAGCAAGGTATGCTGGTCGTCCTACACGTGATTGTCTGTTCACTGATCCAGTCATGGATGGCAAAAGGTATGAGCATGAATATAGTTTTACCATTTTCTTTTGCTACTAAGCTGTTCCTTATAACATACTAATCTGTGAATTCTTCTGCAGTCTGCTGAAGATATGGAACTTGAACAATTTCACTGGTGTCATTGGAGTGTTCAATTGTCAGGGAGCTGGACAGTGGGTTTGGCCGGTGAAAGAAACTTCTTATGTTCCTATCAGCATGAACATCACTGGTCAGCTCTCACCGTCCGATGTAGATTCTCTCGAGGAGATAGCTGGTGATAATTGGAATGGAGAGACTGCAGTATATGCTTTCGGTTCATGTAAATATTGTTGGCTGACTGTTTCTTTCTAACAATCCCATCTTATCACTATTAATGTCTGATTAGCCCTCTATTTTGTCTTCCAGGTTCTCTTTCAAGGCTTCAGAAGCACCAAAGTTTGGAAGTGTCACTGTCTACTATGACATGTGAGGTTTACAACATTTCACCAATAAAGGTCAGAGCGTCAGATTACTTTCCACTCCCCTCCCTTCTTACTTACATTGTAAATATCATGTTTTTACATTCTTTGTTTCTTACACCAGATTTTCAGCAAAGTCGTCCGGTTTGCACCTCTTGGACTGATCGACATGTTCAACTCCGGTGGTGCACTTGACAATGTTTCAAGCGCTGCAGATTCTTCAGCTACGACAATTCATATCATATGCCGAGGACCAGGGCGGTTTGGGGCGTATTCAGCCACAAGGCCGGAGCTTTGCAGAGTTGATGAACACGAAGTGGAGTTCACTCATGCAGAGGATGGCCTGCTGACCTTTTATCTTCCCCCTTCTTCCTCCCAGGACAACCTGAGACATGTTGAGATTGTCTATAGAGCTTCATGAACGACATTTACCCTTGTGATTCTACGCTCCAGCATGCAATTTCTGCCGTGCTCTTGAGTAACCACCACACCTGCACGTTAAGATAATGTTCCAAAGAAACACTGTTCTTGTTGGATTTGATTGTGTAGCATTATGCAGCGCTGCAAATATCTGTTTTATATCGATTGATCGTCATGCCACCTGGGCTGCTGTAATTTGATGGACATGGTATATAAAAACATGAAGATTTTTTAACATGACGCCTTACTAAATGCTGTCAGGCTGTCCCAACGTGAACTTATATGGTGCTGTACTGTACGTATCACCCGCTACCGGGATAGAGGTTATTTCTCACGCCTCTTGCTCCGTTCTCTAATAAATCTACTTCTAAAATTATTGTAGTAAAATGTTTTTAAGATCTTTATAGGAAAATGATATCAAATTTTTTAACATTAAATAATCACACCATATTTTTTAATATATAAAAAAAAATCACTGTAAAATATATCTCATAGTGGTTTCATTGTACTAAACATACTATAAAAGTATATTTCATGGTGTACTATCTAATAATACTAATTTGGAGTCCTAAATATATAAATTTGGTCAAACTTAAAAATAATACTTATAAGATATCAAATCTAAAAGTTAATTTATTTAGGCACGGAAGAAATAATTAATCCATGTCTTTGTTTGAAAAATGCTTTCATAATAAAAGTATAAAAATCTTTGATGCATAAAAAATGTAAAGTCCAAGTGCCGTTAGAGACTAAGCACTGCATTATCTTTTAATTAGTGCTACATCATCTTAACATCTTTCCCTAAGTACAAATGCTATTTTTGGTGTGTTAATATACAAAACATCCATGTCATACTATTTGTTTGCCATCACATCTTCCTCTAATCTTTAATTCGATCTAATTATCTTATAAATTATTTATTTGATTCTTCCCGAATATCTCTAGCACACGCAATGATTTTTATGTTTAAGAAAATCTCGCAACAATTGGATATTCTTGTTAGTATAGAAATAACAAAGGCATGGGCATGCGTTGCGCTGATGATAAATGCTGCTGATCTGTCTCCTCGAGAACACTGCTCAAATTCTCTAGGTCAGTGCCTTCTCTATTCCCGCCGTTCCACGACGTCACGTGCTACAGCTTACGTACTACAGTATATTCTACGGGGTGACGCTCAAAACGACCTGATCTTCCAGTTTTTGAGCTTGAGCGGCAGCAGCTGCGCGAGCATGGTCTGCTTGTTGGTGACCACGCTCCTGGTGCTGCTCACGAGCTTGAACCACTGCCCCTGCGGCTCGCAGCTGTTGTCCGCGCTCAGGCACCGGCACGGGTTGGTCACCACGCTCCGGCCGTCCGCGCCCACGTCCAGGCAGAGCATGCCGCTGCCGCTGCCGCCGCTCCCGTTGTCGGACGACGTCGTCGTCGCGTTGACGGCGACGTGCAGCTTGAGTCCGACACGAGGCTCCACCTCGCCATCGCGTCGCCGCAGCTCACGGCGAGGCCCACGGGCCTGCCGGCGCCCTCGGCGCGGAGGCACAGCAGCGCGGTGTCCCGCAGCGCCAGCCGCTGCTGCGGCGCGCTGTACTCCCACGCCTCCGTCTCGTTGCAGGGGCCGAGCGCCAGCTCAAACGGCTGCGCCAGCGCCAGCGCCTGCGACCGGCGGCGGCGCACCACGCACATCCCGGACACCGGGTGGAAGAGCACGGTGTACGGCGCCGCCTCCGCGAGCCCGGGCCCCCCTGAGCGGCCGCTGGAGCGCCTGGACCCTGCGCAGCGCGGTGTCGTTGCGCGGGCGGCACCATCCCCAGTCGAGGACGCCGTAGACCTCGTCCAGCCCCAGCACGCCCTCGCGGAGGTAGTAGCTCCCCTGCAGCGCCCAGAGCGCCCAGTCCAGGTCCAGGTCGGCGGCCGCCGCGGCGGCGCAGCCGTAGTAGCGGTTGTCGTTGCTGTTGACGCCGCGGTTGTCGACGCCGAACTCGCTGAGGATGACGGGCCACCCCCTGTCGAGCAGGTAGAGCGCGCGGCGGGTGACGCCCGCCGTGATCCGCGCGCACGCCTGGTTGGCGTTGCCCGAGCTCCACTCCGGCCCGTTGGAGAAGCTGTACCAGTGCACCTCGAACGCCACCTTCCCGGCGAAGCTCAGGTTCACGGGGCGAGAGTTGAGGAAGGCCAGGTCGTTGTCGAACTGGAGGCCCGAGAGGATGACCAGCACGCGCGGGTTCGCCGCGTGCACCGCCTCCGCGCCGCGCTGCATGTACCTGCGTGCGTGTCGACGCGGGTGAGTCAGTGGTTGTCTGTCAGCTCGGTCAACTGCACCGCTTGCCTGCCTGCCGGGCCGGGGCTACCAACCGTGCCAGCCATTGAAAGCTTGTCCTCCGGAACAGAGAAAATTGCTGGTGGCACTACTGGCGCACAAGAAAACTACTACTACTAGTGTGCAAGAAACGCCATTACTGATCTTCACATGTTGTGCAGGAGCAGTGCTCGCTGCAGTGCAGAGAGATGTAAAGATAGCAAAGTACTAGTGCTCTGCAGTAGTGTGCACTGTTCCTGCAGTCCTCTGTGTTCCTGCTAGGAGTAGGAAGCAAGCTGCCAACCACACACTGGGTTCATTTACTGGTCATGGGCATGGTAGATGAGTGACACAGAACAACACGGGGTGGGGTGGGTAGGCCAAATCACGACACTGAGCACGGGTATTAACACCCATGACAGAGAAACTAGTACAGTAAAACCAGGCTTATCCAAGTGTTCTACTTGCACTGATCGTGTTTGCAACCTCCCTCAGAGAAAAACAAGAGTTTTGACCGCTTGCTTACTTGTACCAGTCGTTGGCGTTCTGCCTGGGCCCCCTGAGCTCGTTCCGAAGGCTCATGCCGACGACGTTGGGCACGCCGGCGAACATGGTGGCCATCTTGGTGAGGCCGTCCACCCAGACGTCCGGGTCGAAGTAGGCGTCGCCGAAGAAGCCGTTGCCGTCGGTGTTGCTGCAGCACCACCCGGGCTTGCTCAGGTGGTTGTCCAGGATCACCATCACGTTGTGCTCGCCCAGGCTGCTCACCACGGCCTGCATGCACAACACAATGCCTGTCACGTCTGGCTGTCTGCGTGCTCGACGCGCCGCCGCCGCCGCCGACCATACGTGTCGTGATCATCAGAGCGAGAGAGACTTGCCTTGAAGGCGTCGATGAGCTTGAGGTCGACGAGCCCGGGGTTGTTCACCCGGATGCCGGCGAGCGACTCGGTGAGGTTGAGCCGCTGGAAGGACTGCGCGACGGTGAGGCCGGAGTAGGAGGCGTTGGTGACCAGGAACGTGGGCCACGTGAACCGCACGCAGTTGAACCCCATGGCGGCCACGTCCCCGGCGATGGCGCCTACGGGCCGCTTGCCCAGCCCCTCCGCCAGCATCGGCTCCAGGTGCGACGGCCAGTTCACGCACGCCAGCTTCACCCGGCTCCCGCTCTCGTCCACCACCCACCGCGACGCCGTCGACAGCGTCGGCATGGCCGCCGCCCACCCATAGCCGAGAAGAGCGAGGGCCAGGCACGCGGCGAGTGGAGAACACGAACGCCCCATGGGGACGAGCTGACTGACGGCAATGCGAGGGAGACCGAGGGCGGTGGCGTGGAGGATTTTATAGCAGCAGGGCTGGCTGGTTGCTTCACACCATGGCTGACCTCCAGACGGGGCAGCGGGCGCCGCTGGGCCTCGACATGTGTGCGCGCGCACAGCGGCACAGGGATCTCGCAACGAGTAGTTGTCTTGCCGATGATTGAAGGCTTGGCAGCAATTCACATCAACAACTGCTTGGGATATAATCTATGCTTCAAGGAAGATCATTGCGGTGAGTAATGAGATCAGTGCTGTGCTCCTAATTCGCATCAGGGGGTGGGAAAAAAAGGAAAAACAAATCGGAGGCCAGCACGGCCGGTAGAGGGTTGGAGTTAAATGGCCACCTACCTCCTGCGCGATTCAATTTTTTCCAGGGATGCCGATGCCGTGCCGGCATTCAGCTACCACCAGCGTGCCATTTCAGTGTGCATGCTGGCTACTTCCAGTGCCACTGTGCCACAAATGGAATTGGTTGCGATGTGAAGAAAATCTGTAGTACTAGTGCCGTCGCAATGTGCAGGATGGTTTTGCTTGTAATCTAAGAATTCATGCCGTCCTGATAGTGCTGCCAGATCATGCAAACTAGTGCGTGTGATTCCATATATGTCTTCATCAAACAAGCTAAGGATTTTCTAACCAGAGTAAAGCATTGCCAAATGCTGGTACGGTTGCGTTTCAACTGAAAGGGTGGAAAGCGACGACGGCCGGCATGAGAATGAACAAGCAGAGCATTACTATTGTAGAAACCAAAAAAGGTTGTTCTAAAGCTGATTCTGGATCACGCTTCACAACAGGACTGTCCTTTGCCGTACTTGGGGGGTGTCTACAACACTTTTGTGTTGTGGGCTTGACGATTTTTTTTGTTTATCACTATCTGTGGCTTTGGCTCTGTATCTCTCATACACCAACATGAATACGATGGACACATATCTCAGCTTCCTTAACTTGCAAAGATCTCATACACGCAACATGAACACACGGTGGACGCCCAATCTTGGCGCTGCAAAACAGCAGCTTTTATGGACATTTTCTCTTCTATATAATATATGAAACAAAATTACAGAGCAACATACTCGGCCTTGATAGGCGCAAACGCCCACACCAAGTAAGAAACAGCTTACTTCCAAAGCACAATAGATTGTTTATACTGTACATTTAAAACCATACTGCAATGCTACGGACCTACGGTATCCAACTGGCTTCATCAACCAGTAAGTCTCGCTCGTATTCCTCTTTGATCGCATGAAAATGAGATGCTTTCAAACTTTCAATAACTGAGGGATGTTGGAGGCAAGGAACCAAGTGACGGCAACTGCAAGATGGAGTCGCCCCCGGGTATGTCTCTACTGCTTAAGATCACTTTGAACCACTGACTCTCAGGGTCACAGGTCGGATCTACGCTTAGGCACTTGCACTGATTTGTTCTGATGGCGCCATCAGGGCTGGCTTCCAAGCACACCCTGGTTCCATTTTTCGTGAGCTCAGCCGAAACATGCATCTTTGAATTGGATATCAGGTGCCACTTCGAACTGGGCTTGCTGCAATCGGTGCCAAGCTTTGCATTCTTACCCACCGACTTCGCTTGAAGGCATTGTCCTGTGCTTTTCACTACTAGCTCATATGCTGAAGTGTAGTTCCAGGCGTTTGATTCATCGCAAGGACCCAGCTCAAGTATCTTTGAAGACCTAGCCAAGACGCAAAGCCCAGTTTGGGGATGGAATATTACGTTGTATGGCTCTTGACTGTTTGGAAGACCAGGGCCTAACATATAAACAAATATATATTCATTATGAACTGGCTGAAGAAAATTCTGTAAGTATTGCCATGAACGAAGTAATGAAGTTTTATATTCCATGAAGTTCAGTTTTGCTTAAATTTTAGAGTCCTGTTTATACAAGACTAGCTTCTATGTGTTAAATCTACATGTAATGCTGTTGAATGAATCAAAGCTAGAAAGTTCATATATATGAAGTTAATCTCTTGAAAAAACTGAAAATTCAATAAAAAAATATGTACACAAAGTATTACTTTCAGCATACTTTGATCATAAAAAATGTGTAATAAACAACAATCTTTGACAGATTTTAGCTGTGGTTCTCATAATGTTGAAGACATTAATTAATTAGATAAATGAAGTGCCAAACCTTGGAATGATGATTGCAATGAATTGATCCTTTTAATGAAGCTAGGATTTCTAGCTGTACACCAGTCCCATGATAGCAATCCATATGATTCATCATAAGCTAAAATACCCTCCCTGATATAGTAACTTCCTTGCAGAGCCCAAATTGCCCAGTCCAGATCCATTTCAGCTGCCACACTAAAGAAGCAAGTAAGATAGCGATTGTCACCAATATGTGTGCCTGACATATCAAATCCAATCTCAGAGAGAAACAATGGCCAGCCTTGTTGAAGTAGGAATAATCCTTTAGCCCATATGAAATCAACAACCATCCCGCAAACATCGTTTTGGTTCTGAGTTTCCCAATTGCCACCATCTGAGAAGCCATACCAATGTTGCTCATAAACCAACTTTCTGGAAAATGATAAGTGAACTTTTTCTTTGAACAAGAAGCTGAGAGTGTTGTCAAAATCCAGGCCCGACAGAATAACCAGGACGTTAGGGTTTGCAGCATGCACAGCTTCAGCACCCAGCTGCATGTACCTAAGATGGAGTTAAAATTGTAAATACCAAGAGTCACATAATGACATTTTCCATCACAGCAACATGCCCACATACCTGTACCACAAACTAACATTTTGTTTCGGGCCTCGAAGTTCATTCCGCAAGCTCATGCCAACAACATATTTTGTGTTGTTAAACATAGTCGCCATTGCACTGAGGCCTTTCAACCATTCGCCAGGGTCGAAGTATACATCTCCAAAGAAGCCGTTGCCGTCAGTTCTGCTGCAGCACCATCCTGGAGTGGTCATTTGGTTGTCAAGTATGACCATAATACCTTTGCTGGCTAATGATGACACCACTTCCTATGGTTAATGAGTTCAATTAATGTCAGAAGGATCACAATTGTCATAATTCATCCATTGATAAGTTAATAACATTTTTTTTAGTTTAACTTGATTTTTAGTGCAGTATTCTGTCCATGCCACAAGAACAATACACCTAATACACCAGTTGGCAATTTGACATCATTTTTAATCATCATAATAAAAACTACAAAGCAATACCTGTTCTAGCTAGAACTTTGATACTTGTAAGGCACCCTCACATTGGACCATTGATTTGGTGAGTAGTAGGTATGCTGTCTCTGTTGAGACCAATTGGATAAGAACAGTTGAAGGAGAATTGTTTCTTTCCTAGAACACAAGAGAGTAGCGGAGAACTACTAAGCAACTATTCTTTGTGTTTCCTGAAATAGCCCAGATATTTCTTGATTGGGTTTGAGCCCTCAGTTTGTTCATACTTTTAAAAGGAGAAGAATATCCTAAGCTTCTTTGGTGAGCTCTTTGATGAAATTCCATGTTTTAGTAGGAATCCCAGATCTGCAGAGTTTGAACTTCTGAAGCAAGTACAATTTGTTTTAGTAAAATGAAATAGCATTAATGAAATCCTAAATCCTACAAATTCAGGTTTCCTATTGTTTGTAAGTTTTGACCTGTTAAGCAATCTGCTTTAGCCAACAGCAGAGTTTGGAAGTAAGTACAACTTGTTTTAGTAAAAATTAAATAGCACTAATGAGATCCTAGGCATCCAAGTTTCCTCTTCTTTGTAATGTTTGGACTTGTTAAGCAATCTGTTTTGGCCAAAAACAGCGTGAGTTGCTGGTTTAGCTATACTTCAACTGATTCATGACATAATCTTGCTTCAGACAGTATAATTAAGGCAGTCACTTGTCCACTATAATGATTGATTTTTTTCATATAAAAAATACAATTGTACGCGGACCGTTATTTAAGGTCCTATATCTTACACCATGACAAGACACAATCCAGGTACAGTGTTAACTGACAAGACATTGTTAAATTCGACTTCATTTTGACCTTGCAAGACCAGCAATTCTGCAATACTACATCTGTTAAAAAAATAGTTAAATTTGAGTTTTTTTCCTTAGTATTTTTTTTTGTAACTTTGACTAAGTGTACACAAAGTGCACTAACATGGAAACACCTACGCATCCAATTAATTTCATTAACTAATCTTTTATAGTGTATTATTGATGTTATACAATTTTTTTAACATATTTGATCAAACTTAGATAAGTTTGACTTAACTAAAATTAGTACTTGCCAATTCAAAGCTAAGAGAAAGAAGCTATATCAAATTATTTCCTCTCATTCTCACTTGGGCCAGTGCCGGTGACAGTAACAGTAACAGTGCTTTTGCAGGGTGAGAGCTGGCCACCAAGGTTCGATCCCTGGCTCACAGTGCCCTCCAAATAAGGCCAGGTTAAGTTCCCTTATCTAAAAAACATCAACAGCGCTTGATTCATAGTTGCACAAAATCAGGCGAAAGAAGAAACAGAACCCCATTAAATCAATATAATCATTTTTGCTCGAATACGCAAACGCGTTCCTATAAGAAGAAAGAGTTATGTCACAGCAAGGCCGACCTCCGGCCGGGCGGATTAAACCAACAATCCTAGTTCTTGAGCAATAATTAATACAAACTTGAGTGCTCCACTGAGCGAAAAAAACCACGCACCCGGAACACGTCGACGAGGGGCAGGTCGAGGAGGGCGGGGTTGTTGACCCGCACGCCGGCGACGGACTCCCGCATGCCGAGGCGCTCCAGCGACCACCGCAGCGGAAGCGAAGCGAGCGTGGCGTTGGTGGCGAGGTAGGTCGGCCAGGTGAGCCTGACGCAGTTGAACCCCATCGCCGCCACGCGCGTCGCGATGTCTGACACGCCGCGCCGCGCCAGGCCCTCCGCGGCTGCGGGCTCCAGGTGCGAAGCCCAGTTCGCGCACGCCAGCTTCACGCGGCGCCCGTCCGCGCCCACAATCCACCGCGACGCCGTCGAGCGCAGCAGCTCCGGGGCGAGGCCGCCGCCGTGAGCGCGGGTAGGAGGAGAAGGGCGAAGAGCAGCGGAGAGGTGAAGGCCGCCATGGTAATTAATTGGTGTGCGGATCCGGAATTTAAATGGAGCGCAGGTATCTCTATCGTGTGGGCCCTGTTACAGTAGGCCCAGATGTCAGTGTCTCGCGTAAATTGGTACTTGGATAAACTAACGATAAGCAGTTAAACCCAAGGCAACTCGAATGGCCACCGCCGTCTCCACGGCGGCTCTCCCAACGCCGGCCCGGCGCGGGCCGGCGCCGCCCCATGCTCCACTCCGATCGGATCCCCGCTATTTGCCACAGCTCCACGCGGCACTAATCAAGTCCGGGGAGCTCATCGCCTCGCCCAAATCCTTCCACTCCCTCCTCGAGGCGGCCGCCGCCTCTCCGACGCTGCTTCCCTACACGGTCAGCCTGTTCCGTTTGGGCCCGCGGCCACCCCCTTCCGCGCCGTGCTACAACGTCCTTATGCGAGCTTTCCTTCACGCGGGCTGCCCGGAGGACGCCCTGCACCTGTTCGTCGAAATGCTCGACGCGGCCTCGGTCTGCCCTGACCAGCACACCGTCGCCTGCGCCCTCAAGTCATGCTCCAGGTTGTGCGCGCTGGATGTAGGGCGCGGCGTCCAGGCGTACGCCGTCAAGCGTGGGCTCATGGCTGATCGGTTCGTTCTGAGCAGCTTGATTCATATGTACGCGAGCTGTAGGGATGTTGCAGCGGCGCGGCTTCTGTTTGATGCGGTCGAGGAGAATGGTGTGGTGATGTGGAACGCAATCATCGGGGCGTACTTGAAGAACGGGGATTGGATGAAGGTGGTGGAGATGTTTAAGGGCATGCTTGAGGTTGGAGTGGCCTTTGATGACGTCACATTGGTGAGTGTCGTCACGGCATGCGGACGAATAGGTGATGTGAAGCTTGGGAAGTGGGTTGCTGGATATGTGGATGAAAAGGGGCTGGTGAGGAACCGAAACTTGATGACTGCGCTGATCGACATGTATGCCAAGTGTGGAGAGCTTGGTAAGGCACGGAGGTTGTTCGATGGGATGCAGTCGAGGGATGTGGTTGCTTGGAGCGCTATGATCTCAGGTTACACGCAAGCAGATCAATGTCAAGAGGCACTTGCTCTTTTCAGTGAGATGCAGCTTGCTGAAGTTGAGCCGAATGATGTGACCATGGTCAGTGTGCTCTCTGCTTGTGCTGTCCTGGGTGCACTTGAGACAGGAAAGTGGGTGCATTCCTACATAAGAAGGAAGCGTTTACTTCTCACAGTTATTCTTGGCACTGCATTGGTGGACTTCTATGCAAAGTGTGGATGCATTGACGATGCAGTTGAAGCATTCGAGTCAATGCCTGTGAAGAACTCATGGACATGGACAGCCTTGATAAAGGGCATGGCAACCAATGGAAGGGGAAGGGAAGCATTGGAACTCTTCTCATGCATGCGCGAGGCCAGTATCGAACCCACAGATGTGACATTCATTGGTGTTCTCACGGCTTGCAGTCACAGCTGCTTAGTTGAAGAGGGTCGCCGGCATTTTGATAGCATGACTCAGGATTATGGCATTAAGCCAAGAGTTGAGCACTATGGATGTATTGTGGATTTGTTGGGGCGGGCTGGTTTGATAGATGAGGCATACCAGTTTATCAGAACCATGCCCATTGAGCCAAACACTGTTATCTGGAGAGCGCTACTGTCTTCCTGCGCAGTTCACAAAAATGTTGAAATTGGGGAAGAAGCACTAAAGCAGATCATATCCTTGAACCCCAGCCACAGTGGTGACTACATACTTCTGTCAAATATATATGCATCAGTGGGGCAGTGGAAGGATGCAGCAATGATTCGAAAGGAAATGAAGGACAGAGGGATTGAGAAAACTCCAGGTTGCAGTCTCATTGAGCTGGATGGGGTTATCTTCGAGTTCTTTGCTGAAGATAGTGACCACTCCCAATTGAGGGAGATATACCAGAAAGTTGAGGAGATGATTGACAGGATCAAGATGGCTGGGTATATCCCAGATACAGCTGATGTGAGGCTAGAAGTTGATGAGCACGAGAAGGAAGTATCTGTTTCCCATCACAGTGAGAAGCTGGCCATTGCATTTGGCCTGATGAAGTTGGACCCTGGTGCAACAATTCGCTTATCGAAGAATCTAAGAGTCTGCACAGACTGCCACTCAGCCACAAAGTTGATTTCCAAGGTGTACAATAGGGAGATTGTTGTTCGAGACCGGAATAGATTTCATCACTTCAAGGATGGTACTTGCTCCTGCAATGATTACTGGTGATACCAGTTCTTCGTTTCTGCTTTTTTGGGCTGCAGCTGGCTCAGGTTTTAGCTACAGTAGAAGGCAGTTTTCTGCTTGCAGACACAGCTCCAGGCCTCCAGCTGCAGCGAGCGCGCCTGATATTTCTTTTAGATGAGGATGGACATTGGACAGCAGGTGCACCTGCACCTGCCAGTCTGAAGGGAGTGGAATATAGATTGACATAGTAACCTGTAAATACAAGATTGTATTCTAGCGTTCCTGAAAAAGAAAGCCTCAACCTGCATTAGGTTTTTCAATTGTAAGTAAGCCCGTGTTAATGAACAATACTTGTGAAGCTGTACGTAGTGTGATTGTGTGCAGATTATAGTGGCATCGTCAACGCCAATAAGAAATGACCCATTTCATTTCATTTGACTAAACTTAGACAGATATCATACCTGGCAGTTTCAGAGACGAGTCCTTGCATGTTTTCTCCATGTATCATTTCTGTCAGAGTTTTTGGTTCAATCTATGGAGTTCTCAGATTTCTACTTTTCTAGCAAAGAGAACTTATTGTGTTGCTCATCTTTCTTTGTCTGTTTTTTTTTTTTTTTTTTTTTTTTTATCCCTTGGTATGCTTAGCTTTGACTAGTGTGTTTTGTACTTTGGAATCATCAGAGAAACATTAGTCTTGTTTGGCTGCACTGCACTCTAATCCATCCCAACATTATGGATGTGTTTGGTTGAGACCTTAGGAGGAACATTTTAGGAGGGTGTCTGAATCAGCAACCAGCTGATGTGGTGCCGTCTGCCGTCTGCCGTCTGCCGTCTGCGGTCTCTCCCGTGCCGTGTTGGATGACGCTGGCCGGCCCAAAACGGACAGAACGGATTCAACATAGGTTCCCGCTTTCCTAAATCCGTTTTTTCATGAACGGACAAAGTGGAAAAAATACAGGGAATCAACATATGTACAGCTGTTCCTAAATAGTTTTTTCATAATGTATACAAAGATGGAATCTACATATATACAGCTGGACATCGACAAGTCTAGTAGTACGTATCTCTGAAGTGGCAGGACATCAATTAGTTTCACTTTGGATACTGGATTGGGCTGCCCTCTGCAGAACGAAACATGTTTTTTTTTCCACTTCATTATGGGTACTTCTTATTACTTTGCTAATAACAAAGCGTTTCACAATCACCTTATTGCGTTATCAGAGCCGAGAATTAGACGCCCAGAGTTTACTCACGACAGCATTTACCCTTGAACCCCAATACGTTGAACCCAATACGTCGATTGTACATTTCCCTGATCTATATTTTAATTTATTTACTCCTAGTTACATGTCCCTATAATTTCCACTTCTCAGCCTCAGGAGTATATAATTAACCCAACATAGAAGCTACCGTTTTACATGCCAGATCAGTAACTACAGAGTCCACAGTACAAAGATGCAAGCTATAACCATGACGTAGTAACCAGCAAGAACGTGAACAAGCAGCGCAGGAGGCGAGCCAGAGTTGTTGTAATAGGGCGTGTAACCACCGGCAGGAGGCCCGTAGTAGTTCGGTTGCTGCGGCAACTGGCCCCCGGCACCGCCGCCGCAGCAGACGACGGTCACCGGCGGGCACGGCGTCTGCGAGCCCGGGACCGACGGCGGCGACGGCGGTGCGGATGGCAGCGACGGCGCCGGTGGCGGGTACCCGTAGATTGGCAGCGGCTGAGCCAGGGACGTGGCGGTTTTGCTGCCGTCGTGTGTTCCGTTGTCCATGGCGACGCCTGCGGCGGCCGGGGCTGCAGCGGCCGCCGTTGCCAGCAGGAAGGCGAGGAGCAGGAGAAGCGCCATGGCTCTGCTCCGCGTCTGTGCGTGTGACTGTGTGAGAGACAAGGCGCGAGCGCAGGTTGTAGGGAGAGAGACTGGCAGATTGGGAGATGTGTTCGTGGTTTTTATGGGGCGATAGAATCCATGGTCGTCGATCTCCGAGTGAATGCGAGGTGCGCATGCAAGCTGACACATGGGCAGCCATGTGTTCGAGGCTAGCTAGACACGCCAGGGGAGATGACGACGGCGCCACCGCTTCGCTTTGTTCTTTCTCTCATGATAAACTCCGGGGTAGGCACGATACGAGCTCCCTCCATAGCTCTGCCTCTGCATGCCCGTCAGCCGTGCATATTTTCATTTATTTCCCGTCTCGACTCAAACTAACAGCTAACTGTGCAAACTAATACTTACTTCCTTCGTTTCAAATTATTTAGTTTATTTCCCGTCTCGACTCAAACTAACAGCTAACTGTGCAAACTAATACTTACTTCCTTCGTTTCAAATTATTTAGTTTATCTATTTTGCTATATATAACAAAATAGATGTATTAAAAAAGTCAAAACAACTTATAATTTGGAACGGAGTGAATACGAGTTTGGTGTTGTTAAAAGTTATTGCTGTTTTTTTTTCACTTGTTGCTTTATTTCGTTCTATGTCACTTACTATTAGTTTAGTGGTTTGTAATTTATATCATGAGCCCTGTTTTGTAGGGGTATCATGTTACTCTCTTCCTTTTAATAAAACAAGTGCTAAAGCAAAAATAAAACATTGTTTTGGTTAATCTAGATCTTGATAACTAAATCCAACGACAGTCCCGGCCATCTCCGAGTTCCTCACACTATGGGACGCACTGCTACATATAAACCTTAGCGACGCCGAAGACAAGCTAGTGTGGCGATGGACGGAGACTGGATGCTACACATCCCGATCGGCATACCACGCCCTGCACCAAGGGTCACTCACTGTGCATGGGTGCGAAAGAATCTGGTCCACATGGGCACCCCTCAGAGTAAAGCTCTTCCTCTGGTTAGCACTCAGGCGCAGACACTGGACTGCAGACCGAAGGCGTAGGCACGGCCTCCACGCCCCAGATGCATGCTTCCTTTGCGACCAGGCCGAGGAGACCATTGACCACATCATCGCCGACTACCCCTTCGCCAAACAAGTATGGTGGAACATCCTGGCCTACCTAGGAGCAGACGGCTCGCTAGTGGGGCGCAGCAACTTCATCGACTGGTGGGAAGCGTGGAGATCACGGTGGCATGGGGACAAGAGGAAAAGGAGCCGACACCCTATTCGCCCTAGTCGCATGGGAAATCTGGAAGGAGCGGAACGCTAGGCTATTCCGCGGCACGTCTTCGACGGTGCCTCATGTGTTGTCGGTTGTCAAGCACACCGCCGATCTTTGGATCGAGGCCGGGGCGCGCAACCTCAGTAGTCTCGTTCGCGAGTAGTCCGCTAGGGAAACTGTTGGCTTGGGGGGCAGAGCGGGTTGCATATTTGTAATCCCCCCGCCAAACCATGCCTGTACGTTGTAAAAAACCTTCTCCTTAAATACAAAGATACGCAAGCCTTTTACGTATTCGAGAAAAAGATAACTAAATCCAATGGAGTTCTTCCAGCTAGAGACAAGCTGCATGATCGAGGGCGCCAGACCACGGATTGAGCCAAGGAGCCTCCCCCGCGGGGTTACGGGGAGCTCCGGCCATGGGGTTGCTTCTCCCGTCCGTGTCCGTGTTGCCTATTTGGCCCTTGGCCCTGGTATGGTCAGAACTCACAACACCACAGTTTCGTATTTTCTTTCTTCCACGTCCATTAGAGATTTTGATGATAGTATTGTTGAGGAGACACTTACTAATCATATTTGAGGATCAGGGATGAATTTTATTTTTTACTAGTACTGAAACTTAGCTTTTCCTTTAGGGCTTGTTCGTTTGGTGTGAGATCGATCCACCTAGAAATTGTTTCAATTGTTTAAAGGTTATACACAAATTAGCTAGACACAAGCAGAAATAAATCCAGCGGACGATTCACTGCCAACCGAATAAGCCCTTGATGTGTTAGAGAACGACAAACCTTGTAGGCCTTTTCTTCTTGCTGTCTAGCTCCTTTTCGAGTTTGGACCCCTAGACAAGACTCCATTCTCGCCGCCGGCCGCCGTAGGGAAAGAACGGTGACCACCATTGACCACTCCCGGCGGCTAAGCGATACTGTATTTGTAGTGATCCGAATAGACATCACTTCATCAAAAAGTCTGCGTTTAGTCCATATACATCAGACTACTTATAGCGCTGGTGAACACAAAGTCACAATCACCACGAGCAACTGAACTGAGCGCCACTACCAGCAATGGTCATGGATACGCATACGCTCCAAGCTCACGAGCTCTTTTTAGGCATCGTCCTCGTCGTCGTCTCCATCCTCCTGTTCAAGCACCTATGGCTTGTCGTTGCGCCGCGCACCAGCATCTCGTCGTCTTCTCCACCACGTCCAAGAGGGCTCCCTCTCATCGGCAACCTCCACCAGCTCGGGCGGCTCCCGCACGCCTCTCTAGCCACGCTGGCCACCAAGCACGCGGCGCCGCTCATGCTGCTCCGCCTCGGCTCCGTGCCGACGGTCGTCGTCTCCACCGCCGACGCGGCGCGCGCCCCTGTTCCAGCCCAACGACCGCGCCCTGTCCGGCCGCCCCGTGCAGCGCGCGTCCACCAGGCTCTCCTACGGCCTGCAGGACATCACCTTCTCCGCCCCGGACAGCCCGCTGTGGCGCGCCGCGCGCCGCGCGTGCCTGTCCGAGCTCCTCGGCGCCCCGCGCGTGCGCGCGTTCCGCGACGCCCGGGAGGCCGAGGCCGCCGCGCTCATCGCCGGCATAGCGGACGCGGCGTCGACGACTGCCGGCGGTGCTCCCGTGAACCTGAGCGAGAAGCTCGTCTCGGCGAGCAACAGGATCGTGATGCGCGTCGCCTTTGGTGACTACGGCGGCGAGGAGACGACGGCCGTGCTGGAGGAGTCGCAGAAGCATTTCGGCGCCTTCTTCGTGTCTGACTACGTGCCGTGGCTCGGGTGGGTGGATGCGCTCCGCGGCCGCCGGCGGCGGTTGGAGCGGTACTTCCATGAGCTCGACGCGTTCTACGAGAGGCTCATCCACGACCACCTCAGCAAGCAACAAGCGGGCTCCAGCTCCAAGGAGGAGGACTTGGTCGACGTGCTCCTCCGTCTGCACCGGGATCCAGCTCACCGGAGCACATTCGGCAACCGTGGGGCAGTCAAAGGCATCTTGATGGATATCTTCCTCGCCGGAACAGAAACATCGGCGGCGGCGCTGGAATGGACGATGACAGAGCTAATCAAGCACCCAGACATCCTCGCCAAGGCGCAGAGCGAAGTCCGCAGCGTCGTCGTGGACGGCAACGACATGGTCCGGGAAGCGGACCTGCCGCGGCTCCAGTACCTCAGGGCAGTCATCAGGGAGTCCCTGCGGCTGCACCCACCGGCGCCGCTGCTGGTGCCGCGCGAGACCACCGAGGCATGCACGGTGCGCGGCCACGAGATACCCGCCGGGACGCGGGTGATCGTCAACGCCAAGGCCATCGGCACGGACCCTGACGCGTGGGGCGCCGATGCGAGGCGGTTCGTGCCGGAGCGGCATATTGGCGAGGGCGTCGACCTCAGCGACCACAAGCCGTGGCACGACGGCGGCTTCGCGCTCGTGCCGTTCGGGATGGGCCGGAGGAGCTGCCCCGGCGTGCACTTCGCGACGGCCGTCGTCGAGCTGCTGCTGGCCAATCTGCTGTTCTGCTTTGACTGGCGTGCACCGCCCGGCGAGGTGGATGTGGAGGAGAAGCCAGGGCTCGTAGTGTCCAGGAACAACCCTCTCGTGCTTATAGCTGAAAGGAAGTGCGTCAAGTGATGTGTTGGTGGTTACAAGACGAGGACGCCTTCGTAACTGCTAGGAATCTTATGTTTCAAAGAGTGAGATTCGTATTTCTCGCAGTGATGTTTATCCTCCAATTTACTCTCTGGTTGTTGTGCACTGAACAGAGAGTCAAATTGGAGGACCTAGATGACACTTAAACTTGTGTCGATGTGTAACACCCAGTCCTTTAAAACTATATAGTAGTTTTGTTATTGGTCTATGTGACCTATGTAGTTTACGAGGATGAATGTCAGTTTATAGTTTTGTCGATCTAAACGTGGCACCTTTACGTGGCACCTCTAGGTTAGCCCTTTTACAATTTACAACTAACAAAGTACTTCATACTATGGGTTTTCTATGGGCTCGTAATTTTAAAAGACTTTAGTATTACAAGTTCATTTATAAGTTTAGGATTCACAACTAATCAAATTACTTAATTTTTCTCAATCTCACATTCAACACTTATATAGATACGTCCCGTGAGAATTAATATAGAGAAATTCAACTGAAATCTCTAATGCAAATTTAAGGAGCACTTTAGATTATTTTTCTATGATAAAGCTGGATAATTTAGCTATAGATTTGGATGTTTAATTTTGACCATATTCATAATGATAGAGGCAGGTAATTTATTAGGGTATAAAATTGATCCGTGACTTATTTTTAACGATAATTTGGGGCCACCTTGCAAAGGTCTTAAGCTTGAGGTGAATTAAGCATAGGTTGTTTATTTTTTTTCTTCTGGAACTTCTTTATCCATGTTCAAGTTTTAGATTGGGTATATGTGCTCGTCGACGAGCCCATTAGTAGCAACACACTGATGGGGACTTAGGACATGTTTAGACCGACTATAAATTATGAAAATTAGCTAAAAAAACGTATGTGATCCAAGGAACCCAAAATAGTCGATCTATCTTAGCTACTAATAATCCAAACACCTACTGTAACCCATAAGCTGGCAGATTGGCTATTGTATAAGCTAACTTTTTTTTAGCCGAAAGCTAATGGATGTGAAAAGATCCTTTCTGCTCTTCACTCGTAGAAAGGCCGCGAGCCCGCAGATGCAAACCGTGTCACCGCTGCCGTAGCGGCCCAGCCCAGCCCAAGTCATCGGAATATTTGAGTGGGCAGTGGGCACTCGCAAGCCCACACCACTGCCGTCCTGTGCTGTGCGCCTGTGCCCTGGTGCAGGTGCAAAAGCCAGGCCCGTCTCTGAAAGTGAAATCGGCGGCTGCTGCAGTGCTGCTTGCGTGCGACCGCGACGCCGAAAGCGACACGTTGGTTGACGGTCGCGGCCAGAAAACGGTTGGAGTCAGAACGTCGGAGAGGACTCCAGAAACAGGGGAATGCAGTGCAGGCGGCCTGCACCTGCACCTTTGAATGCTGCCGCTTGCTTCCTGCCGTGTACTACTCCGTACTGTAACTTCAAGTGAGCCGTAGCCGCCCCCGTCCCCACCATCCTGATTCTGGCCGAACGTCGTTTGCCTGTTGCTGAAGTGCTGAACCATGCCCGTAATCCATGACCTTGCACGAAAGCTACTCCCTCCATAAAAAACATTTTAAAAACGACGTGACTTTTCAAAAAAAGTTTAGACGACGTTTGACTATTCATTTTATTTTTTAAAAATTCCTAGTTTAGACATACTATTTAAAAATAAAAGATGTTCAAATTATTATTATTAAAATATCTTTAAAAAAGTGATAAAATAAATTATAATAAAATAAATGATTATTAAAATATCTTTATAAAAAAAATTTAATAAAATACATGTTAAAAATTTTGTTAATTTAATTTTAAATTTCTTTTTATTACACTCTTTTATAGACGGAGAGACCAAGAGAGTAACGTGTTTAAAACCGGACGTTGCGCCAATCCCGTGTGGGTCCATTTAAATATTCGCAAGGTCAGCCCAATCATTTTTCTTTCACAACTTCTTTTTGGCAACAACCGCACAGAAAATCATTGCACGCCGCAAGGGCCTGCACGTTGTCGTTTTAAATAATAGTATTAACCTGAGCTGTCAACAATAACTAATATTAACCTGAGGTGTCAACACAACTAAAGGCATTCAAAACAGTATCTATAGTTTTCATGACTTGTGTCCATCATCTTTATTCTTTAGCATCTATGAAAATTTTGAGCTTATCATTCAAGCAAGGCTATTTCCACTTATCAATATCATGAATGTTAAATAGAGTAGACTTTTTCTCTGGCTTGCATAGAACTAAAGAAGAGAGATGGATAACTAATTTGAAGATTAAATGTTTTTTTAAGTCAGAACTTTTAATTGTTAGAACAATTGTGATGCTTCTTTGGATCTCCTTTGTTAATAAGATATGAGCATTAGACTATTTGGATAGACGATTTAGGACCCTTGGAAGGTAAGAATCGATTCTGATTCTCCTCAAAATCACTACAAACGGTCAAAACAATACTAATTCTAGATAGAAATATTTCTAGCGATTCTCTCTTTTTTACTATAGATCAAAACCACCTCTAGAGAAGTTTCTCCTGATTCTGATTCTTGGTACGGTAAATAATGTTTTTTAGGTGACCCTCTTTAAGTGAGACCAATTAAATTGGTTGCTTCTGAATTATTTGACCAATTAAATTTTTATAATGTTTTTAGGTCAAATAATGATTTTGCTACGCTTCAAGAATCAGAATCCGACCAACTATCCAAACGATTTGAGAAAGCAATTCTGATTCATTAGAAGTTTTTAAGTATAAGTTGAATCCAAAATATTTCTGAAAGAATCTAGGTCTTTACCAAACACATCCTTTATCCATATATAAGTCTATACTCTCTCCATATAGAAAAAGAAAGTCGGTTAGACAGTGATATGGTCTCCAAAGTATAACTTCGACTTCATGTTTTTATAAAAAATACTTATCACAAAGTGATATATTTATACTTTTATGAAGAATTTTTCAAGACAAATCTATTCAAATGGTTTTTATATTTTCAAACTCAACAACTTTAAGTTATTCATAATTTATATTTTTAATGTTTGACTCAAATTTTGTCTAAAACTAACTTTCTTTTTCTATACAAAGAAAGTATATCGCTATATGATTAAAAGTGATGTACGGATCTGCGAGTTGCTAGTTCCTTCACGCCTGTGCTCTACCTTGGCTCACGAGGACTTTCTCAAAGTTCCATCGTGTAATTGTACTTTCTCTAAATGAAAAACATGTTACAATGATACGGTCGAGAAAAAAGTAAATAAAAGATTAAAACTGAGAAGTTGTCACAAGACTGCACGTACTTTCCCCCCTGTTTGTTCCTCGCCTTGCTGTTTGATACATGTTTTGATTCTTTTAATAAATACTAAATATTATTAATTAGATCATAATTAGATCACAAGATCTTTGGATCTAGTTTTTTAACAAATTTATTTACCACAAATATTATACTTTTCTATAAATTGGTCCTAGCTACTAGCTGTGTCATGTTTTGATTCTTCAAATAACCCTTGTATAGACAGACACAAGAATCCCAACCTTTCTTCGGTCCTAGCTACTAGCTGTGTCTGGACTCTAGAGCCTTCATGTGGACAAAACAGCATTGTCGACGGCAGCCGGCGGCTATGGGAGAACACAAGTAGTCAACAACTTGAACAAAAAACATCTCGCTTGGCAAAAGTCTCCGCAAAGTCTATAAATACACTGCTACTACCATGCTGCTATGCTCATCCCATCCCACCATGAAGACTCTCCTCGCTTATGACGAGCTCTTCTCACGCGTGCTCCTACTCCTCATCACCATCACCACCATTCTCTACTTGAAGCACCTGCTGCTTGCAGCGTTCAAGAGGCGCGCCACCAGCAGCTCGCCTGCTTCTCTCCCATGTCCGAGAGGCCTCCCGCTCATCGGCAACCTCCACCAGCTGGGCGCGGCCCCGCATGACTCCCTCGCCGCGCTCGCCGCCAGGCACGCGGCGCCGCTCATGCTGCTCCGGCTGGGGTCGGTGCCCACGCTGGTGGTCTCCACCGCCGACGCGCTGCGCGCCGTGTTCCAGCCAAACGACCGCGCCATGTCCGGCCGCCCGGCGCTGTACGCGGCCACGCGGATCACCTACGGCCTGCAGGACATCGTTTTCTCGCCCCCGACGGCGGGTTCTGGCGCGCCGCGCCGCGCGTCCCTGTCGGAGCTCCTGAGCGCCCCGCGCGTGCGCGGCTTCCGCGACGTCCGGGAGGGCGAGGCCGCCGCGCTCGTCGCCGCCGTAGCGGACGCGTCCAGGAGTGGCTGTCCCGTGAACCTGAGCGAGGAGCTCATGGCGACGAGCAACAAGATCCTGCGGCGTGTCGCGTTCGGCGACGCCGGCGGCGGGGAAGAGAGCATCCATGCCGGCACGGTGCTCGACGAGACGCAGAAGCTTCTGGGCGGTTTCTTTGTGGCTGATTACATGCCATGGCTGGGGTGGGTTGACGCGCTCCGGGGCCTCCGGAGGCGGCTGGAGCGGAACTTCCATGAGCTCGACGCGTTCTACGAGAAGGTGATCGACGAACACCTCAGCAAGCGCGGTGCCGGTGCCGGTGCCGGTGCCTCCAAGGGTGAGGACTTGGTGGACGTGCTCCTTCGCCTGCACGGCGATCCGGCTTACCAGAGCACGTTCAACAGCCGCGACAAGATCAAAGGCATCCTTACGGTACGCTTCATACGCGCTGGCATGCTACGTTTCACAAGTTTCTTGATCGATCGGCGAACTGTTCGATTTCTGAACAATTGGAACACTATTATTTCGTGTGTGTATTTCAGGACATGTTCATCGCCGGCACAGACACGTCGGCGGCGACGGTGGAGTGGACGATGACGGAGCTAGTAAGGCACCCGGACATCCTCGCCAAGGCGCAGGAGGAGGTGCGCGGCGCCGTGGCCGGCAACGACGGCATAGTCCGCGAATCTGACCTCCCGCGGCTCAAGTACCTGAAGCAAGTGATCAGGGAGTCGATGCGGGTGCACCCGCCGGTGCCGCTGCTGGTGCCCCGGGAGACCGTAGAGCCCTGCACGGTGTACGGCTGCGAGATCCCGGCCAGGACGCGGGTGCTGGTGAACGCCAAGGCCATCGGGCAGGACCCCGACGCGTGGGGCGCCGACGCGGCGCGGTTCGTGCCGGATCGGCACGAGGAGATCGCCGACCTCAGCGACCACAAGCCCTGGCACGACAGCTTCTCGCTGGTGCCGTTCGGGGTCGGCCGGAGGAGCTGCCCCGGCGTGCACTTCGCCACCTCCGTCGTCGAGCTGCTGCTGGCCAACTTGTTGTTCTGCTTTGACTGGCGCGCGCCGCATGGCGAGGTTGATCTGGAGCAGGAGACCGGGATGACAGTGCACAGGAAGAATCCTCTCGTGCTCGTAGCTCAAAGAGTCAAAGGATAGGTGAGCAGTGAAAGCGATGAGCTCGCAATTAACTGGCCCTTACGATGAACGTTTCCGACGTGTATTCCGTTTCTAGCTAGATGTATTTTAGTGGTGGCCTATACATGTTGTTATCTAAGTGACGTATATACTATATCCGATCTCTTTGTTTTTTTATATAAAAATGCATATGTATTGAACGATTTGTTCTCCTATCTACCAAATGGTTGGCAAAATCGCTCAATTTAGCTGCACACAAATACACCCTGATTATGGTTTAAGAGAGATTAATATTTTAGTTTAAATTCCACCTATGTGCTTGTTAGGATGTGTTCGTATTTACCTCAATTCACGTGTGCCTCTCCCCCCTAATAATCCATTTCAACACATATATGGATTGAGATAAATATGTATACATCCAAACAAGACCTAAATTTATATGTTCCAAACAAAAAGGACAAAAATAATGTAGCAACAAAATATTATTTAAAACTATAGCAAGATGGCCTGCATAAACAACACGGATATCTAGCATTTTCTTACTATAACAATTAATTTCATCTTATGATTTTGTTCCTCTGTTTGATTATATATTGGTTCTCTCTCCATGCACACACGCACACACACACACACACTATATATATATATATAGCTATTGTCAATGTTTTTTTTTTTTTGCTTAAAACTATTTTTTATCCCTCTCTTACCTTCTTTTATTCCATCATCACGATCCGTGCAGTGCCTGTGATGTGCTTATGTGACAGCAGGCTTTTTATCCCATCACTATCCGTCACTATCCGTGACTGTGCTTATGTGACAGCAGGCTTTAATCAAGGTAGGCTTCAACTTCGATCCGGTAAACCTATTGTCCAAATCTCCCACAAATTGTTTGGTCGACCCTACATATTGACAAATTTATCTTTTATAGCGCCTTGTACCGCTGGTGATGTGGTGATTTCTACTAGTTTGCTACTCATGCCACTCTACTAAATTATTGATTTGTTGTCAGCTATGATGTGACCATCCTACTAGGATAAGCTTCTTGCGAAGAAAAAAAAAATACATGATGTTTGTTACTTCTCTATGAACTCATCAAACATGTGCATTATAGAATTGATGGAATAGTTAAACATACGCTATCAAAAGACAATAAGTTTTTGTTTTGACTTGGCCATAATACTTCTCTTTCAATCTCTCATGGAAATGGGGAACTGTTAATTTTCTTAACTCGTTTTATTTTGAATTTACTTTCAAGGAACAAAGTAATGTGTTAGGGATTCCTACTGTCTTATGTACTGAATAAAGTAATGTATTAGGGATTCCTATCTCATTATGTATGCAGGACGTCGTTCTCGATCTGATACGGTAAGTATGGTAGATGATGCGTTTCTACGTCTATAGTTCTATACTAGTTGCACATCGGCATCAGGAGTGACACAGCGCGACGGCCGGGCGCTGCTCCAAAGTAAGCGGTGCGCAACGGCCCGTTTGTCGGTTTTCGCGTCTGTGCTACTACTGTACATGGCCGGGTTGGCCTCGCACGGCCTTTGTGCCCTTGGATGCGAGTCCAAAAAAATGACGATCTAGTACTACTAGACTATTACTAGACATGTTCGTGTGTGTTGAAATATAACAGACGAGCTACTCCGTAGTAGCAGTAGTAGAGTGACCATGTTCGTTTCAGTTTATTGGTCTATTTTTCTCTCAAATAAATTATTCATGTTTCAGCTTATTAGTTGACTTTCAGCTTATATCAGCTTAGAAGTCTGAAAGAAAACGTCGAGTGAACTAAGAATATGCAAGGTTCGAGCTTCTGTCTACTACTATTACTAGGGCAAGTGTGGATGTGCTCTTCTACGGGCCATTATGTGACCGCTGTTATGCAATTGCTTTGCATATTAATTTTGTTTTATCAGTACATTCCCAGTCCAGTGTTTCAAAAACAAGAAAGCCTAAAAAAAAATCTATGACATGTCAACGAAAAAAGACACATTTCAAGTTAATTAATAGCTTTGCTAAAATAGTTGTCACTCAGTAGAACCTTTGGCACTAATAACAGTTTACGCATCTTGCGTTGTAGTTAAGTGTATAAATTACCAGCAATTCTAGCTTCCCATCTCGAGAAGGTAACTGCAAAAGGTGATTGTCTGTGCAGTATGGAGTATGTGTATTAATCGATTCTGTGTTCACTCAATGAGCAAAAAGTGATTTGATCCAACCAAAATCTTTGAGTCACACAGAAATGCAAAGGTGACTGTTAGCTGGGCCTCAATGTTTTCCAAAAATATTCTTGCAAGGTACGTGGCTACGTGCGAATCTAGATATATCACAAGCTGATAAGCTTTAACCAGAAACACGCTAACACAAATCCAATCATTGATTACCAAATATGAGGAAACACGACTCATAGATGACGCTTCTTCCTCTCAACGAGACCAAATTCTTCATTTGAGTCTGGACAAACCGCCAATGTCTTACTACTTCTTGGGTTTTTTCTTCCTTGAAGCAAAGCTACTTGGCCCAACTGCTTCTATTGACATTCGCTTTGTCCTGCTACAATAGTTAAAAACCTTGCTTATTTATGTGACAGCAGGCATTATTCATTGAATCGAGCAAAAGGTATGAAGATACCTTGAAGCAAGTTCCCTTGATTCATCATCATCCTTGTCAGCTGCAGCATTGTCATCACCATCATCAACATCACCGCCATCATCATCATCTATGATACAAGAAAAATGGCATTGTTTAACAGCTGATCTCGTCATGATTGAAAAGGAGATTATGATCACAAATTCCAGAAGCAGGGAGAGAACTACTGAACAGCATTAAGTCGTTACAACCTAATTACACAAAAACCTCACATCTGTACAGTTGGCTAAAAGAGGGACTGTAAACCTCAGTATGCTAGGGGCATCCAACAAATGACCCAACTATACCAAAAGTGCAATCGTAAAACAAAATTTCATTTTTTTATGCATAACCAACATCTGGAGTGTGGATGGTCCTCTTAGAGCTTTTTAATGTGTATAAGCAACAAACAACCTTTTTGGACAAGGAATATTTCAATGTTTTTTTTTTTTTTTTGGTTGGGGATGGTTATTTCTCAAGCTGGACTCAAGAAAATATTTTCCAAGGAACCCTTCACGTTACCAATACATTGCCAGTCCCAGTGTTTCATAAACAAGAAGTCCAAGAAAACTGATTGATTTAAAAACTAAAATATTAAGCAAAAATTACCTATGCAACAAATCTTTCTAGCAAATGTGATATAAATTATTGATCCTTACTAACTTCAGGGATAGCCAATGGAGTTTAGTTTGACAAACTCACACATACCAGAAACACCTTCGTTCTTTGCTGAGTTGGGCTTTCCTGGTGATGACTCCCATCTGTCTTTCCCATCATCATCATCCCAGCGACTTCCAATAGGAGGCGCCCAGAAATCTGGATCATCTGAATCATCCATCTCTGGTTCAGGTTCTCTTGGCAAAGAAGGACTGGCAACATTAGCTTTCTTCTTGTCCTTCTTTCTTGACTTGCTCTTTTTTGCCACTTCATTTGACTTCACAGGTTCTCCATCAGCCATCTCACCAGAAGCCATCTGGTCTTCTAGTTTTTCTGTTACACAGGAGTGAGCACGTTAAATATTTACATGTGTACAAACATTCTGGTGCAGTAGCTTCGTGCAGTTGGTTGTACTGGTAGCATCATTTACAGGCTTTTATGCAAAGTACAAACAGTTTCTCTGACATTAACAGTTAACATTTACCTAGCTTATTAAGAAATCTCTTCCCGTTGATGTGCTTCCATATGTGCTCCTCCAACTTGTTAATCGTATCCCCTGTAATCTTGCATACCAGCTTCGATCTTGAACAAAAATGCTAACTCAAGTCATATATAAACCACCCAGAGTGCAATAGTAGTGCATATTATGATTCATCAAAAGGATGCACATCAACAATTTGTCACTAATTTATCTCGGGATAAGATGTGGCATTACCACAGCATCATGCCAAAATAAATTTTGATGCAAAACTCTAAACATCATTTGAAGTGCAGCGCACTAGCACTAATGCGTAGCCAGTTGAGGCTCTGGCTTACAGCACTGGCACTAACGGATATCCAATTGAACCCTAAGGCGGCACAGGCAGCAATACAGAACAGGATAGCAGCAGAAGGAGCAGAGGGGATCAGCGCGTACTTGTGCTCGGGGTGGGGCTTGAAGGCGTTGAGCGGCGGCTTCTTGCGCGCGACGGCGTGGTCAATGAGCGCGAGGCGGCAGGCGCGGGACCGCGCGTAGGCCTCCTTCTCCCGCTCCGGCAGCTCGTGCCCTGTCTCCTTGCACCGCCACCGCCCGCCGCCGGTGTCCTCCCAGGTTGGCTCCCCGAGAAGGAAGGCGCCCTCCTTCTCCCCGCCGCCCTCGCTGCCGTGGGCGGAGCCCTGGGGACTCGAGACGCCCGTCTCATCCGCCGCCGCCGCCGCCGCCGCGGCGGCGGCGGCCGGGCCTTTGCTCTTCTTCGCCATCAGCTTGTTCGCAACTGGAGGCTAGAAGGGGAAAGGCCTAAAATAGATTGGGCCAGTTGCATTTGGGAGTGAGGGTTTTGGGCTTTTGGCCGTTTTGCTGGATGTCAAGGAAAATTTTCTGTGGAAAATTTTCTGTTCTTCCTTCCTGACATGATTACGATGAACACTCGATCCTCGCCGTCCATTCTAAACCTGAAAACTCCAGATTAGTTGGAACCCGAAATAGGGAAAACAAAGAGGCTTTTACATGTATGCTATTAAAAAAAATGGTAACCTGGCTTAAGCCACTAAAAAGTTTGATCTATCATCGGTGTCGAAGTTCGGAAATTTTTTCTCTCTTAAGCCATTCCATCCAATCTAACTGATAACGGAGGCTAACGGAGCTGAGAAAAGACAGAATTGCCCTCAGGCTGGAAAGGATAAGAGTGCTTCCTGATTTTTTTTCCTTTGTTTCAATTTTTTTTTTTGTGTCCTCTTCCACCTCGGCGGCGAGCACGCAACACTGAAGGCCGCCCGGGGCGGTGCGGCCATCGCCGGGCGGCTCCGCCACCTCCACGCCCAGCCAGGCCCCTAAGCTCCTTGGTCGGTGCGGCCATGGCCGACGGCTCCACCTCCTCCGCGTCCGGCATGCGGCGCGGCCATGGCCCAGCGACTCCACCTTCTGCGGCGGCGCTTGGCGCTAAGCCCCATGCCGGTGTGGCCATGGCTGGCGGCTCCACCTCCTCCACTACGGGCAAGCGGCGCTAAGCTCCCAAGCGACACGCCCATGGTCGACGGCTCCAAGATACTCGGTCGCGCAGCGCTAAGCTCCCAGGCGGCGCGGCCATGGTCGGCTTGTGGCGAGAACCTTCCAAATTATATGGCCCACAAGCACCGACATTGTCCCTAAGACCTCTGTCACCATACTTGTGTACCACATAACTTGAAAAGTTCTGTCGGGTGAAACCCCGATGACACCACGATCCTCCGGGATCCACTTCTTACAAAGAACTTGCGATATTACAACCATTTATACAAACATAATGTGGCAGAACCTTCTAAATTACATGGCCCACAAGCACCTGACATTGTCCCTAAGACCTCTGTCAGCCGTACTTGCGTACCACATAACCTAAAAGAGCTCTGTCGGGTGAACCCCCGATAAACCATAATTCTTCCAGGATCGATACTTACAGAGACATCACAAGATTACAACACTTTTCATACAAAATACCGTAGTAGCGGAAGACTTACAATAACTTAATTTACAAAACTTTTGTCAAACTTATACAAACCGAGTGGCATTATTACAAAACAAATGGAAGTATCATTACGTAACCTTATTACAATCACACAACGAAAGCGCCCGCCCACGGGCCACACAATCTATTCCTCGGCCAGACTCTTCCTCGATCACCGTCATGCAACAAGGGGTCCGTAGCACACTTGTTCACACGGTTCACCCGCAATGGGGGTTGAACAAACCCCGAGTACAAAAAAGTACTCCGCAAGACTTACCCGACCAAAAATTGGGGAGAAGACTCGGGAATGTTTGGCTAATAGGAATCAAGGTGAGGCTTTAGCAAGACCAAATGACACCTTTGCAAAAAGAGACTAAGCCAGCCCTTACTTTACTACATCAACCACTTGTCAACCATGTACCGGATTCAAAAACTTTCCATCATCAACTTCCATTATTACTACGATGCCGGTGCTTAGATCACGGCTCCCATATCGTGGAGCACACGACGATTCGAATCGCTTAATATACCCAAATTGGGCTCCTAGCCACACGATGTATGCAGGACCGAACATCTTACATACATCAACTCACGCTTGCATTTCTCCCGACCAGACGGGTCCTAGCCACGAGGTACAAGACACCATCTCCCTACGCCGCGGTCCCCTTCCACGGTGGCCCCGTAGGATGGGTACACGCTACGCTCGTCCCGGTTATCCGTTCTCGTCGAAGATAGTACAAGGGAGCTTACCGCCATTAGCATGCGACTAGTACTATCCAATAACCTCATTATCCCAGGGCCAAGGCAACGAACGGTGCTTAACCGACTCACAAGTGGACGACACTACACCAGGGCACTAGCCCTTCCTGATGCAAGTCACTCCACCCGGTCTCAATTTACTCATCATCATGCTCTTGTAGTGTATCCTTGACCTCGTCGGAACAAGGATAAACGACAAGCAACATCAGGTTTTCGTAACTTCCCCTCAGGGCGTATTGTTATCACACTTTTAAAAACAGTTGCTCAAAACCCTACACTAGTAGCAAGGCTAAGCGTGTACTAAGCATTTCGAAATCAAAATAGGTATACAAGGTAATGTATCAAGGTACGGTAAATGCATCAAAGTAGGATAGCACACAACTCCTACACCTAATGCATTATATCAGAAACATACAATATAAAAGCTTTTCGAAATACAAGGAGGTGGTTGAATGCATCCGGGGCTTGCCTTGGGGCTCGACGAAGTTAGGAGTAGTGATGACACTGTTGAGATTAGGACCAACCTCCTCACACTGGTAACCTTTCTCGGAAGCCGGATCAACTATACGATGGAGATGCATGATCACAATGCAGTAAATAAAAGAGCATGCGATAATGATGCAACGATTGTTAACCGATCTTGAGTACAACTTTTCTTCACGGTATAGTTGCACTAAGAAGGTATAACTAACGTCGACGACGACGGATTAACGATACGCAATCAACATGAAATGCCGAAGGTCATTAGGGTTAATGACCTAGGGTCATCACTCAATCCTAAAATCAGGCAACCCTAATAGTGATCAAGAGTGATTACCAATCTATTGACCATTTTCACAGTTGTTGAAAGCCACTAATTAACTTGCTAATTGAAGATTAATTAAACCCTAATTAACTAAGGAATTAACTAATTAAACATTAATTAATTAAGGCATTAATTAAGCATAATACAAAATTAGTCAAAACATGATCAAACTTCATAATTAAGATCATTAGCATCTGATTAGCACACAAAACAAATTTCATAATTTTTGGAGTTATATTTTAATTATTAAAAAAACATGGAAGTTGCATTTATTAATTAAAAGAGCAAATTAAAGCATAATTAAATTTTATTAGAAAACCAGAGTTAGCATTTTTCCTGGACAGAGAATTACTCAAGGAGCACATATATATTTTTGTCACATTTTTATCTGCCCAAAATTAATTATAACAAAAAGATGAAAACTAGGAAATAAAATTCATTTTAGAAAAAGAGAAACTCTCCTCCTTCTCCCTCGGCACTGTGCAGCCCGAGACGGCCCAGCAGCGCCGGCTCGGCCACGCCACACGCGCGCAGGCGCGCCTCCCCCCCCCTCCCTCTCGCCGACGAGGCCCCCACTGTTTGGCGCCTTCCTCTTCTTCCTTTTCTTCCGGCCGAACGAACGGCGGCGGTGGCCGGCGGCGGTTCTCCCCACCGGCAACCCCTCCGACGAAAACGATTACACAAACGAACTCCTCTCTCCCTCCCGAGCACAACGAAGTATCATACGGCTACCCTACCACCACCGAGGTGCGGCGCAAAAGGCGGATTGGGCGGCGCCGGAGCTCGTCGGGATGAGCAACGACGACGATTTGGGTGGCAAAAGGAGTTCAAGAAGATAGAGGAGTCTCACCACAGCGCGATGCTCGCGTTGGATTGACAGGGGGCGAAGCAGAGGGACGACCGTGGCGGAGGCGGAGCTCGGCGGCCCGGTGGCCGGAGACGAAGAAGATGGCGGCTCAGAGGCGATTCCGGCGACTTCACGATGTAATGATTGGCTCAACAGCACGCAAAGGAGTGGCGAAATCAGTTGCAAGGAAAGGGAGGCGGTGGTGGATGGTGGCGCGCGAATTTAACAAGAAGAGGCGACGGGCGGCCGGCGGTCACCGAGGAAGAAGAAAAAGGAAGAAACGGCGATGGTGGCGGCTTTTATAGAGCTCGGACGTCGTGGTGAGGTGGCCAGTAGCTTCGCGGAGCGGACGAGGTGGATGGCCGCGCGGGAAACCGGCGAGGGTGCTGGAAAGGCCACGGCGGCGGGCGAGCCCATGCCGAGCACCGTAGCTCCCCCCTCGTAGTTCTATCGAAAGCGAGCCACCAACACTTTCCTTTTCAAATTACTCCAGAAATTTGAACTACACTCAAAATTCTCCAAAAATATGAATTGCACAACTTTTCAGGCTCTACAACTTTCATTAAAGAAGTTTTGTCCAAATCCAAATATTTTTGAAAATGAAGTTTGAATTTGAAAAAAGGGTTCAAATTCCCATTTCTCGAATTTCAAAATTACTTTTAAATTTTGCATAAAAGATGAAAATATCCAAAAATAAAAGTTGTTCTATTTCTCAAAATCTACAACTTTCATTTAGGAAGTTTTTCATGAAACCAGATAATTTTTGAATTGAAGTTTAAAACTCAAAAGGGGATAAATTCTAATTCAAATAACTTTTGAAATTACTTCAAATTTTATTCAAAAACTTGAAAAACTTTCTATACCAAAGTTGTAGAGCTCAAAGAGATGCACAAACTGTATTTTTGGAGTTTTCCCAAATTTTGAATATTTTGAGATGAAATTGAAAAGGGGGCAAAACACTTTGAAATTTAGGGTTTTTGAAAAGGAATTTCAAATTGGACTTTTGGGCAATTAATTAATGATGTTGTGGAACTTTTCAAACCCAACCAATGGCATACTTTCAAAGTACAAACTTCATACTTTGAAATGGTGCCATTGATTAGCAACTTTTATTTAGAAAATCAATTATGGTTAGCTCCCGTGAATTGAAAATGAAATTCGAATTCCAACACAACCAACTAGGGTTAGGGTTGGGGACTCGGATTCCGAATTCAATTTTGGTTCTCACTTTTGCATCATTTGAATTATAAAACACGGTTAGGGTGTGAGTCGGGGTTAGCCAAGCACTTGCAACCATCAAAATTAGTTTTAGTTGGTTACTTTTATAAATAGGAATCAAACATGTGAATGGAGTTTAAATGATATACACATAAACATACGATATAAAAGAGCTCAACCAACCCTAGAATTAAATAAATTCACTTTGGTTGTTTGCATTTATGTTCTCTAATTATGAATGCTCATGCAATGATGATGATGACATGGCAAAGTTTAGGCTAACGTAACACCGGGGGGGTGTTACACATAACAATTAGCGGAAGATTTACAAAAGAAGATTACAACACTTGATCGAGTTTGATTAAACAAAACTTAACTGGGTTTGCGGAAGTGAGAAAAGAACTTTGCGCATTTAAGATATTCGATCATGCCAAGCCCACCGGTATGACCAAAGTCGCAAGAACACTAGTCAACACCGCAACAGGGGGGTCAAACAAACCCCGAGTACAAAAAGTACTCCGCAAGACTTACCCGACCAAAAATTGGGGAGAAGACTCAGAAATGCTGGCTAGTGGGAATCAAGGTAAGGCTTTAGCAAGATCAAATGACACCTTTGCAAAAAAGAGACTAAGCCAATCCTTACTTTACTACATCAAGCACTTGTCAAACATGTATCGGATTCAAAACTTTCCATCATCAACTTCCATTATTACTACGATGCTTTGGTGCGAGGATCAAGTCTCCCATATCGTAGAGCAACGGCGATTCGAATAAACTTCATATACCCAAATTGGGGCTTCTAGCCACACGATGTATGCGAGGACCGAACATCTCACATACATCAACTCACGCTTGCATTTCTCCGCACGAGAACGGGTCCTAGCCACGAGAGTACAAGACACCACCTTCCTACGCCGTCACAACCGGCCGACGCGAGTATACTCGTAGTATGGGTACACGCTACTTCTCGTTCGGTTGTCCGTTCTCGCATGGATCATACAAGGGAGCTTACCGCCATTAGCATGCGACTAGTACTATCCAATAACCTCATGATCCAAGGGCCAAGGCAACGAACGGTGCTTAACCGACTCACAAGTGGGCGACACTACACCGGGGCACTAGCCCCTCCCCGGTGCAAGTCACTCCACCCGGTCTCAATTTACTCATCATCATGCTCTTGTTGCGTACCCTTGACCCGATCAAAGTGAAGGGATACCAACAAAGTAGCATCGGGTTTTCGTAATTGCCCTCAACGGGGATATTGTTATCACATCTTTAAAAACATTTCATAAAGCCTATACTTTCTGCAGGGCTAAGCATACACTAGCATTTTCGAAATCAAAACAGGTATCCAGGGTTTATATCAAGGTACGGTAAATGCATCAATTAAGGATATCACACAACTCCTGTTACCTAATGCATCACATCATCAACATACGATATAAAAGCTTTTCGAAATACAAGGAAGGGTCTGAATGCATCCGGGGCTTGCCTTGGGGCTCGACGAAGTTAGGTGCAGCGATGGCACTGCCGAGATCAGGACCAACCTCCTCACACTGATAACCTTCCTCCGAGACGGGAGTCGGATCAACTACACGATTGAGATGCATGATTACAGTGCAGCAATAAAAAGAACATGCGATAATGATGCAACGATTGTTAACCTATCTTGAGTACAACTTTCCTTCACGGTAACCTCACACTAAGAAGGTATAGTTAGCGTCGACGACGACGGACTAACGATGCGCAATCAACATGAAATGCCGAAGGTCATTAGGGTTAATGACCTAGGGTCATCACTCAATCCCAAAATCAAGCAACGCTAATAGTGATTAAGGTTAATTACTAATTTATTGACCATTTTACAGCCGTTGAAAGCCACTAATTAACTTGCTAATTGGGGATTAACTAAACCCTAATTAATTAAAGAATTATCTAATTAAACATTAATTAATTAAGGTATTAATTAAGCATAATACAAAAAATTAGTCAAAACAGGATCAAACTTCATAATTAAGATCATTATCATCTAATTAGCACACAAAACAAATTTCATGATTTTTGGACTTATATTTTATTTATTAAAAATCCCGGAAGTTGCATTTATTAATTAAAAGAGCAAATTAAATCACAATTAAATTTTATTGGAAAATCAGAGTTAGTATTTTTCCTACACAGAGAATATTACAAGGTTCACACACATATTTTTTTGTTGTATTTTTATTTGCCCAAATAAAATTATAGCAAAAAAGATGAAACACGTAATTTTAAAACATAAAAAGAAAAAGAAAAGAAAAAACTCTCCCTCCGCGGGCCACTTATGCGGCCCAGCCCACCCTTCAACACAGTGCGCGGCCTGCCCGGTCGGGCGGCGCCCCGCGCTTTCTTCCTCTCCCTCTAAGGCCGGCAGGCGGGCCGCCTGTCGGCCTCTTCTTCTTCCCCTCCCCCCTCTTTCCCCGCCGGTGAACAGTCTCGGCGGCGGCGGCCGACAACAGAATCCCCGCCAACGACGATGCCCCCCCGAAACTAAGCACACCGACGGACTCTACGCCCCCACACCGCCCCAACGAGCTAGAAAAACGACCTATGCCGACCCCCTGGAGCGCCCGGATGGTGACCACGGCGCCGCCGGCGATTGTTGGCGCCCGTGACCGTGCTCACCGACACTCCTCCCAAGAAAAACCGAGCATGGAAACCGACTCAAGATCGCTGACGCGGAACCCAACGCACTACGAATACGACTCTGAGCTGCTTTGACTAGAGAGTGGGAGCTCACGGTGGTGTAGCGCGCGCCGGTGACCTGAGAACAAGGAGATGATGACGCAACTATGATCCCGACGGCGAAAACCGAAAAGAAAAGGCTCGGCGTGAGCGCAAGAAGCTGGGCGGAACTGTGTGCAACCGATTGGAAGCAGTGAGTGAGTGTGGTGCGCCGAATTTCGTTGTTGAACTCACGGCGGCCGGCGGTAAAAAGTGGAGAGGGAAAAAAAAAAAACGCCGATGACGACGGCTTTTATAGGCAAAGGAGTGGTCGACGTGGTGGCTGGCACCTTCACGATGGCGGCAAGGTGTGCAGCGTCGCGTGAAACCCGTGAATGCGCGAGAACGGCCACGGCGGCGGTCGGCGACCGGCCGGCATGGGCGCCCGAGCGAGGTGGCAACCCCCTTTGCATCCTATCGTAGCAGTGCCGCCTCTTATTTCCATTTCCAAAATTACTTTGAAAACTTGAACTGTACATAAAAAATCTCCCAAAATAAAGTTTGCTCAAAAATTTGTGCTCTACAACTTTTATTAAGGAAGTTCAGCCAAATTCCTAATACATTTTGAATTGTATTTCAAATTTGAAATGAGGGCAAAAACCCTAACTTCAATGATTTTAAAATTACTTTTAAATTTTGAAAAAAAAGATGAAAATCTCCAAAAATAAAAAGTTGTTCCATTTTTCAAGACCTACAACTTTTATTTAGAAAGTTTTTCATGAAACTGAATAATTTTTGAATTGTAGTTTAAAACTCAAAAGGGGACATTTTCCAATTCAAACAACTTTTAAAATTACTTCAAATTTTATTCAAAAACTTGAAAAACTTTATATACCAAAGTTGTAGAGCTCAAAGAGATGCACAAACTATATTTTTGGAGTTTTCCCAAATTTTGAATATTTTGAGATGAAATTAAGGAGGGGCCAAAAACACTTTGAAATTTAGGGTTTTTGAAAAGGAATTTTGAATTGAGTCTTTGGGCAATTAATTAATGGTGTTGTGGTACTTTTAAAACCCAACCAATGGCATACTTTCAAAGTACAAACTTCATACTTTGAAATGGTACCAAAGTTTTGTAACTTTTATTAACAAAATTAATTATGGTTAGCTCCTTAAAACTGAACTTGAAATTCAAATCAACGCTCTAACCAACTAGGGTTAGAGTTTGGGATTCGATTCAATTCAATTTTGATTCTTGCTTCTGCATCATTTGACTTGCGAAACTTGGTTAGGGTGTAAGTTAGGGTTAGCCAAGCACTTGCAAACATCAAGGTTGGTTTTAGTTGATTGCTTTTATAAACAAAATTAACATGTAGGTGAAACTTGAATGGCATACACATACACATGTGATATAAAAGAGCTCAAACAAAACCCTAAAATTGTAAACTCATTTTAGGCATTTAAATTAAGGTTCTCTAATCATGGATGCTTATGCACTACTTATGATGACATGTGGCATGTTTAGGTTAACGTAACACCGGGGTGTTACACGGCTGCTCCGCCTCCTCCGCGACGGGCGTGCGGCACTAAGCTCCCAAGCAGCGTGGCCATGGCCAGTAGCTTCGCCTCCTCCGTGTCCAGGCTGGCGGATCGGCCTCCTCGACGTCCAGGCCAGTGCTCCCGAGGGGAGCGTCCATCCCGGCAGCCAGCGCTGCCCCCACCTGAGCACGGGCCCTGCCCCGGGTCTGGCTGCCCCTCTCTCTCCGGCGACGACCCCTCCTTATCCAGCCACCGCCCAAGCTCCGTCGCAGCGCTGCAGCACGGGAAAAAGGAGAGGGAAGAGGTTGACGCAGCGCTGCAGCCGCCGTCTCGCCGCTGCACATGCCGTAGCTCCCCCAGCCACCGTGACGGCGGCGTGGGCGCGAGACTCCTTGGCGACGTCAGCAGGCCGCGCGGCTTGAAGGTCGTCTTCTCCGATTGACCGGCTCCCGCTTTGGTCGCCGCGGACTCGGCTCCTTTTCATCACATAACGCGACGTGTGCGATGACCCACGGACGCTTCGAGCGTTATGGGCGAAGGATCTATTGCGTCGATGAAGAAGCTGTTGACAAACGCGTCGTCTCAACGCCCGTCGTCCGGTCGGCCGGTTTGCACGTGCACGCCTTCCTGGTGACTGAAGAAGCTTACTGCTGCTAGTTGCATATGCGTGTACATACTTGCATTAGCTTGTCGCGTGTATACATATACGTACATGTATAGGCGATTAGCTAGTTCAATGCATGCATCCTCCAGCCGATGAGGTCTATGTACCGTGGAACTCGTCGCACATGAAGCCGCCGTCGCATACAATTTTTTCCCGCGGCAACGGAGCCCATCACCCACACCAGCGCCAGCTGCCCGGCAGGTGCAGGCGTCACAGCGACGCTGTTTTCTTTTTAGTGAGAAAAAATAGATAGAAGAAACTAAACAGCGAAAGAAAAAAACCGAAACCAAAGCGGCAGAAATGCATTATATTTTCTAATTAGTAGATGCCAGCGAGAGAAGGCCAATACGTTCCTAAATAACCAATCTCCTAATTAGCCGCATTGCTGAAGGAGGAAATTATCGTGAACTGTGTTCAATAAAAAACAAGAAAAAAGAAAAAAAAAAAGAACCAAAAAACTCAGTATTATGATTTAATATTAGATAGAGTAAAACGACAATCATCTCTAATTTCTAGATTTAATTAATATTATAAGTAACATGAGAATTATAGTTAATTTCTGCGGCAACGCATGGGGAATTCTTCTAGTTTATTATAAGTTTAACCCGTGGTCGCGGTCGTCTTGTTGGCGCCAAAATCCAACAGGTTGGCGCCCAGCAGCGAGTGGCACATGAGAAACAAAAGTTTCAAGGGCAATTGAGGTCATTTGCCACCACGGGCCCCACTTATCAGGACAGCCAAACGGAGGAAATCAAACAAAGAAAATGACGGAATGGCTTGGGAGAAAAAAGTTTTGACACCTAGGGATAAGCACGGTAGAAGAAGCTATCTTTCAAGGACATGGACGATTAGAGCATCTTTTTAATGGCATATAAGTAAAAGGCTCGAAAACAAAATGCTAGATTGCTCTATCACCATAGAGTTATAAAAATAGTATACGTAACTCTCCAGCTGGAGATTTTAGATGCCTCATTCCCCACATACTATGGTTGAGAGGGGCGACAAGCATCCCTTCTCGAACCCTCTCACCTAGCTATGGATGAGAGGGGCGACAAGCGAGCGATTTGTGCTACCGCCAGCGAGATCGCCATTCCCTTCCATCTCTGACGGCCTTCGGGGTTTAGGGAAATGGTAGTTCTTCATCCGACGGTATAGATTAGGTTTTCGTAGGAATAGATTTCCCGGTGTGTTTGGTCAGTGGAGGAGGCACCATGGTTGTGAGATAAGGTTCTCCTGACCTTCCTCTATCTTGCTGTCATGTGCTTCGATGGCGGTGGCAGGCTGGTGAGATGGGAACCGAGCAAATCGGGAGGCCTAGTAGGTTTCCTGGTGGTGTTTGGTTAGCGGAGGCGGCGCCATAGTTGTGGGATAAGGATGTCCTGGCCTTCCTCCATCTCGTCGTTATGTGCTTTGGTGGCGGCGGTGGATCAGTGAGATGGGAACGAGCAAATCTGGAGGCTTAGTGAATTCTTCGATTTGCGCCGGTTCTTATATTAAGCCGGCGACCGGCGACTATGGTGACTACGACACATTGCTGGGAAGCTCGTGAGGCGATGCTACGGTTCACGATGGTTAGGTTCGGATGGCTAGATTCGGGCTCGGGATGGCAACTGGGTATGTCCTCAGTCGATACTCTTCGCTAGAATTATTCTGGCGGGAAACCATTGCGGCTCCCCTCAAAACCTATGTGCGATGGTGTCTTACTCAGCTCGTCCTACATAGGTGACTTCGTCGGTGATGGGATCTGCCGAGAGTGTACATGTCTTTATACGATTTGCTTACATCGTAATATATACCAATGTGTACTTGTGATAAAAAGGCAGATCAAGCAACATGTAAAACTCCAAAACTTTAGTAACATTTTCACATCCATCGTAAGAACGAAACCACAAAAGTCAACAACTACAGTAAAATTTCAGCAATTTTGCCATCTAACCTAGTTGGTACAACAGGGCAAAGATGTTACAAAGGGTGGTTGTGATCCCGGGCCAAAAATTCTGAGAAATGGAAGCTCAATCAGCACCTTTACAGACGCACCCTCATACACACAGGAAGCTATCTACCAGCAACAGTCAGAGGATGATGCAGATCAGAGGAGGGCTACTCGACTACAGCGAGTGGAGGGCTATCTACCAGCTTCCTCATGCGGTGGTGGGCTATCTACCAACTTCCTCATGCGGTGGTGGGCTGGTTCAGGAACAGCTTTGTGAGCAATTCATCCCTCGGTAGTGACACTCCAGCCCGGAATGCATGCTCAAGGACCTTTAGCCATTCATTCATGAGGGATCCCTTCATTTGCTGAATAGTGGTGTACTCTTGATCCATGACTGACTCTAGCTCCTCAAAGTGTTTGATCTTGTATTGCATCTTTCTTAGCTGGAAACATAGGCAGACAGACAATAAAACATCAGTGATCAAACAGAGTCCGTAATAGTTTATATGTAAAGGTGTGTTTGGTTTGAGTAATGGGGTGATCCACACCATCTCACACCTCTTTTTTTGTTTGTTTGGTTTGTGGAATGGAATGGGCTGATTGTCCCTCACAACCTAATAATTAGTACAACCATGAAGAATGAATTGATTCCAGTATTCCACCAAAATTCATGGAGAGTAAGTGAACATAGTGCTGAACCAACTTTAGCTCATTAGTGACATCCTAGAGCTTTACATTATTGATATCCTACTCTAAACTTATCATGTCTGTTAGCCATTGATTAAGATGCTATGGAGCCAAAAATGTTTGTGAGTTCTATGATTTTTGCTGAAAATATATTGTTTCACACATGTGGTTAACATATGTAAATGCTACAAATCTAGAATACTCTTATGGCAGAAGTTTAGGCAGGAAGGGACTATTGTTTCACCTGAGTTTCAATTACAGAAGCCATTAGGAGCTCCATTTCTCGCTCCTCCTGGTCTGCAAGCATTTTAGCACGGGCAGCAGCTACACCAACAGCAGTAGCAACAGCTGCCCTCAATTGATATGCGTTAGCAATAAACTTCTTTTCCTGCTTATCTGAATCATGAATGGAAGACAGAGATATTAGACGAGCAAAGTAGAAAAGAAGAGGTGGATATTGTATTTATTAGCTAGGAACGTGAGAAAATAAATCTGACTTACCAGAACCAGTCTGACCATGCATTTCCACATCCTTATTGCCAACTTTGTGATCGCTATAAGCATGCCATGCAAAAAAAATTAAAAGATCACACCAACACTGGCCGAGAAATGAACATATGAATAATACAAACTCTTACGTCTGTTTGACATCATTGGAAGCCAGGGCCTTAGTCTTATATTCTCGCTCGCTAAGGCGGAAGGCCATCCTTGCTTGCGGGTTTTCATTGCCATATGCTTTAATTGCGGCATCAGCAGCTGCAGCAACAACATCTGGGCTAGCTGCTGTAGTCAGGAGCGCTAACTGAGGTAGCATAAACAAATGTTAGTATGCTTCTCATTTAAAACTTATATGCATTCATAGCACGTGAGTTTCATGACATTTTGTACCTGCTCCATTAATGAATTGGTAGCATCCACTGAAGAAAATAAGCGTCTGCGTTTTGTACGATTTTCTTCAACTGATTTATCAGCACTATCTTCCTTTCCATCAATCTGCATGCCATCAGCAATTTCAGTTGACTGGCTTGAAGACTCCTTCACAATGTGCTGGTTCGTTTTTCCATCAGTAGCCTGGTTTATGTGGAGCCTGCTAATGGATTTACCGTTTATTGTGCCCAGCATATGTTCGCCAAAAGGTAACTGAATAAGCCTTGCTATGCATTCTGATTTATTCTTTGTGCGTACATGCTGGGCAATAAGATCCCAGTCATCTCCATGTTTTAGGACTCCTTCTAAGAGGAGTAATGTCTCGGAGTCTGTCCATGCACCGGAAGCATGATTTTCCATACTTTCCTTTTTGTCATCAGGACATTTATTCGCTTCTTCCTTGTTATCATTATTGCTTTCAGAACATTTTGAACATACTTTAAAACCATCCTGAAAGTGAACGTGGGAAATGTTAATGAATACAAGGCAAATATTTCCCCAATTAAATCATTGTTTGACGTACCAATAAGAACAAAATGTACCACTCAGTCAATGTGCAGCTGATGCCACAGCTTAGTGAAAAGAGCAATTTAGCGATACGACAAATATCCACTAGAGCTGAGTAAGCAGATTGTGTGCACATTTTAACATCTACCAACCTCACATTGTCAGCTAGTCCACAGAAAAAATGCATACTTTTTTCATCTTCCATAGCAACTATTATTTACAAAACATACTAATGACTGAAGAGCAAATCAAAATGTAGGTTTAAAATATTCGGATCTTAGAACCTAGGGGCTAGACATTTACATAGCATCCATATCAGCCTAATAATACAGTAGCACCACAGTTATCATTTGCCCTCTCTTTCGTTTTCTTGGAGCGTACACTATGTTACCGGTTTTAACAAAAATGGATATATCAGTTCAAAATGACCTTCACAAGTTTGCAGTGTTTCTCAAGCATGTTTGAAACATGCATGAACCTATACCTCAGCTTTGATCTGAGCAGCAGCGTTTAGGCAATGCATATTCCAAATTCTACCTTCTAGGTTTTAGCACTTCATAGTCCTAAACCCAAAATCTACTAAAAAACAAAAATCATGGGGAAAAAAAAAATCCTCATACAGTTTTTTTGGGAGCTTTAATAATTACCTGCAGGGTCTCAACTTTCGCACCATTGCACTCCTCACCACAAAAACCGCATATAGGCGCCTTCCCAGGCGCCCATTCCCCAAACACATCACTGTAGGAGGTCAGCGGCGGCAACCGGAATCCGTTCTCCTTCTCCCCGCCCGCTGCTCTAGGCTTCTCCTCGGCGAAGTAGGACGCTGGCGGCCTTGGCGTCACCTGCAGCCCCACGGGCGCCTCCACGACGACCCCCACCTCCTGCTGCCGCGACGCGGGGCCCGAGGACGAGGAGGCCGAGAAGTTGATGAGGCCCGAGGAGTCGAGGAAGGCGAAGAGCTTCCGGAGGAGCGTGACGTCCCCCACAAGCGCCCTGCGGACCTCGGTGAAAGTGAGGCGGCGCGCCGGGTCCTCCCGATACTTGGCGATGATGAAGTCGCGGTACTCGCGGTAGATCCGCGGGTTCCGCGTCGCCGTCCCGAACCCAGCGCCGCCGGCCCCGCCGAAGAACTCCGGCAGCGCCTGCCGCTCCGTCTCGTGGATCCCGTCCCACCGGAACCAACCTGCGGGGTGGCGGAAGCAGGAACGGAATTCGGTCAGGCGGCCGGCTCAGCCGGGGGGTCACCGCCGTAACCCTAGGAGGAGCACGATGGGGAAGGAGGCCGCGCGGAGAGAGAGAGAGAGAGAGAGAGAATTCTTACCAGATGATGCCGGGATGGTGTAGAGCTCGCGCGGCGACGACGGTGGCCCGTCGCCGGAGGTGGCGGCCGCGCCGCCGCCGGTGGCGGCATGGGGAGAGGGCGGGAAGATGGGGAACGGACGGGGAGAGGGCGAAACGAGAGATCTGGGCCGTCGGATCTCAGATTAGGGGGTTTAAGGCTTCGGCTTCGGCCTTCGGGCTCGGGCGGTCGGAACTCGGAAAGAGCAATGACCGGCCAGCAGCTGGGCGGTGGCGGCGTGGTCTGCGCAAGGACGACGAGGATTTCTGTGTCTCTGACTCTCTCGGTAGGGCCACGTGTGTAAGTTAGTCCACTGGTATGGGCCTTAACTGGCCCGGCTTCAATTAAGTTGGGCCGGGGCCCGAGATGGAAAATTTCGCACGGCCAGTTTCCCTTCTCTTAATCCGGCTGAAATCTTTTAAAATATAAATTAGCCCAGTGATAAAAAAATTTACTTATTATGCACAAATAATCGTCCATAAGGGAAATATTTGGCGTGCTGTACTTGTGGAAAAAGAAACACAGGCGGGACCAAAATTTTCCGTTACACTTTTTCATCACAACTGAAATGTTCTCAAATCACTCCATGATTTATGTTTTCATCATCACCATATCATGTCGTGGAGTGAACGACTCAACTTGACTCCGCCTTCCTTGGCGGAGTGCATGCGCGTGTGGCACGTCTTAATCCTCTCTCAACTTCTTCTCTATAGATGCATAAGAAATCCATATATTTAAGTCGAGCCAATATATAATTAAAAATCCATCTAGAGCTAAAACTATATTGCATTATAACATTTAATTTGGGCCTAGGATTTATATGGCCAAGACAATATAAAATTCAACAGTTTTTTGTAACTATATGAAATTCAACACTTGTTGCAGAGAAAATGACAATTTTTAGTAACTGGGTGATAATCAATCACCGGTACTAACATACGTTTGTTAAGTTGTAGTATGTCTAGTCTGTCCTAATAACACATCAACCCAAGCCAAGATAAAAGTTTGGTACCGTTTAATTTGAGGACGTCTCATTTTAAATATGTTTTTGTACCGGATAATTTAGCGGTTAGGAAAACATGAGCACCATGCAACAATGCATATCAGGCTAAAATACGGTGTACTACAAATCTTTACTTCTCCTGTCCCAGAAAAAAGTGCAATCATGTTCAAAGCTAGGATTGCGTTTTTTTTTTTTTTTTTTGAATCGAGGGAGTACGTCAAAGGGGCCAGTGCTCCCATTACAAAGAGAGTAACAATCTGGTATGATCGGTCCGATAACGCACCTGTGACGACAGTCTTTGCCAAGGAATAAAGGATACGGTCCGTAACTGGCATGGTCTAGTCTGATCGGTGGTCGGTAGTTGGTACTTGCATTGGTACAATCTTCGTCAACGCCCAGACTCCGGAGGCAGCCGTCATTGTCGCCGACAGAGAGTGAACTGACTGCGCGAGAGCTACCGGAGCAGGTACTACTACGGCCTTGTTTAGATGCACATCGGTTTGTAAGTTTTTTTACACTCTTTCTTATCAAATACAAACGAAATGCTACCGTTGTAAATGCAACATTAAATATAAATAAAAAATAACTAATTGCACAGTTTGGTTGTAAATCACGTCATTGAATCTTTTGAGCCTAGTTGGACCACGATTGGACAATATTTACCACAAACAAACTAAATGCTATATGACTTTTCAATCTCTCTCCTCTCACAAATTGTTTGTTTGCATGTAAATAGTATTAAATATAAATAAAAAATAACTAATTGCATAGTTGGGTTGTAAAAACCGTATAATTAGATTTTTTGACTAACCTTTAGTTGAACCATATTGGACAATATTTACTAAATAAAAACAAAGTTGTACTGGACTTTTCAAAGTCCCAACTTTCTCTCCCCATCTAAACAAGGCCTACATCTGAATTCAACGGAAGAACGGTTGAAAAACACGGCGGCGTGTTACTGTCGATCCTGACTCTTGTCTTGTCCGGCTCGGCGTCAGAGAGCAGGCCAAGCGACTCTGATTGCTGTTCACCAAGGACCAAAGCCCAGCCCGACCCCTAAATCCATCATCCATCGAATTTTAATAAATAATAAATATCGTCGCCCCGTCCGCCTGCCCAATTAACCAGCTGGTAAAGACGTTTGGATCTAGTTTTTTAACCAAATTATTTGGAGATATTTTTATTGTCCGGCCGCTTTTATAAATCGGACGCGAACGCACGGGCACACCCGCGGTTACAAATAAAAAGACCGCGTCACCGAGCGCAGTCGCAGCGTTCGTCGTCTTCTCCCATCCAGTCCTCACGCACGACTTTTTTTTCACACTCACAGCGGCATCAACTGGTAAAGGTGCTTTCATTCATCATGGTGGGTGAGCATTACAATGCCGGTGCAACTGCTGGTGGTCGTGTGCTCGGCGCTTGCTGACCACCAGCCGCGGCGGCGGCGGCCGTGCACCTTTCCGCGCTCGGCAATGACGCTCTTATTACAATTGCGTCGCCGAAAGCCGGCCAAAATCTTGCGTCGTTCTTTGCTTCCGCGCTCCCCAGATCGATTTCCGCTGTGACGGATCCTGGATCTATCATCGGCTTCACTCGCCTCCATCTAAATTTTGTTTATTCCACTAAACTGATCCAACAAGCAGCAATTAATCGTTCGACGATACGATTACGAAACTATTTGTGCTTTATTTTATTTATATATTTATATAGAGGCTATTTGCAACATACGTACTACCGAAATAGGTTCCATAGTCATAACGCATTCAAGACAATGATCATACCACGTACGCGCAGCCTCTGATGAATATTCCTAACGTCATCTACTGTATTTGGCCCAGTCGCTTCCATTCCACTGACCCTCATACCGGCACCAGTCATAAAACGTCCGATGTTGGCATTTTAAACCATCCTGAAGGGGTGCAGACCCTTGCTTTGTTGGTTGTTTGAGGCAGCACCTGGACACCTGGTAAGGGTCGATCGATATCTCACCCATATCAAAAGCCAGATTCATCATCTCGCCCAACCATTTGTCGAGCCAACATTTTTGGAGGTGTCCGGCCGCTTGCCCAGGTCATCGGACGGAACGCATGGCACGTGAGACGATGAAAACAGCGACCGCGTCACCGTGCGCAGTCGCAGCTCTCGTCGTCTTCTCACTTTTTTCTCAGTCCTCACGCACGACTCGTCTCGTCTTCACACTCACAGCGGCATCAACTGCGTAGCTGAAATTTTGGACCCGCCTGGGATGGATGGTAACTCCGCCCGGGGCATTCTTTGCCGGTGCACCTGCTGGTGGTCGTGCTCGGCGCTTGGATATCTAGCCCAGCCGCGGCGGCGGCGGCCGTTGAATACCTCTCCGCGCTCGGCAATGGACGCTCGTCGTCGAGGCGTCGCCGAAGGCCGGCCAAGGTGCGTCGTTCTTTGTTTCCGCGCTCGGAGATCGATTTCCGCTGTGACGGATCCTGGATCTATCATCGGCTAATCGCTCGCCTCCATCTAAATTTTGTTTATTCCACTAAACTGATCCAACAAGCAGCAATTAATCGTTCGACGATACGATTACGAAACTATTTGCATTTTATTTTATTTATATATTTATATAGAGGCTATTTGCAACATACGTACTACCGAAATAGGTGTCCTGGTGCCGGAACGCGAGTTCCACGTGAAAGCACGGTGTACGTACGTGCGGCCGATTGTGGGAAGCGCACTAACGTTCGAGCTACTGTATTTGGCAAAGACGCTTCTTCATTGTTTTCCCCTCTTACCGGCACCAGTCATAAAACTGATATCGATGTTGGCTTTTTAAACCTTTTCTTAGTAGTTGTGCTCTCAACTTTGCTTTGCTGGTTGTGTGGTTGAGGCTGCACCTGGACACCTGGTAAGGCCTCGATCGAAGCACAATCATCGCAATCCCGGTCGGCACCGGTGACAAGCAGTTAGTTCACGACAAACACAAATTTAATAACTTCCTTTTTAAGATTCTTTTTTTGCCGCAGCAAGCCAGCAACTAGAAAAGGCAAGCAAAAATACATACTTGCGTTCTCCAAAAATCAGAGAACGAGTGCAGACCGTTTTGTTTGGACCATCCATCCATTGAAACATTTTCCTTGTAATAATAAATTACATGTTCTGCAAATTTTTTTTTGGTGTGACGGACAAATTCAAATCCTAACATGCTAGTAACGCTGTGGCATTCCTGTCAAATTAATTCGCAGTCTTGCACGCCGGCGAGGACGCGCTCACCGTGACATGGCACCTGAACGCGTCCTCCTCAACCGGCGCGGACGCCGGGTACAAGGCGGTGAAGGTGGTGCTCTGCTACGCGCCGGCGAGCCAGGTGGACCGCGGGTGGCGCAAGGCGCACGACGACCTGAGCAAGGACAGGGCGTGCCAGTTCGAGATCGCCCGGCAGCCGTACTACGCCGCCGCCGCCGCCGCCGTCGCCGGCGGCACGCCCGGTACACGGTGGCCCGCGACGTCCCCACGGCGTCCTACCACGTGCGCGCCTACGCGCTGGACGCGTCCGGGGCGCCCGTGGGGTACGGCCAGACCGCGCCCGCCTACGAATTCCGCGTCGCGGGCGTCACGGGCATCCACGCATCCCTCCGGGCCGCCGCCGCCGTGCTCTCCGCGGTATCCATCGCTGTGCTCGTCTTCTTCGCCGTCGTCGAGAAGAGGAGGAAGGACGAGTAAGCGCCAATACATACACGGTACGTCGTGCTGCGGTGCAGTTGTAATGTACCACGAGGACGTATGTAGTACAAAATGGCTGGGAATTAATGCTGTGAAATAAGCAAATCGTCCTAGCCGGAGTAAACAGTTTTAAAGACGTGAAGCTCTGTCTGGCCAACATTGAACAAGTAGTAGCATTTGTTGGGGGAAGTGAAGACGTGGCGATTTTAGGTTATCGGCTGTTCAAACAGCAAATCAGCCGGTTTATAAGTCTAGCTGAATAATTTTAATTATCGTTGCTCAAGCCTAAAATTTGGTAATTGTGTCGGAGAATAACTTTCCGTTTTGACATGAGCGCTCAGATTCCATTTGCGTGCTCCACTGATTCCATTTGCAGCATTCTCTCTGTGGTAGTTGCCACTCCGCCAAAAATAGATGCGTTTTGGGTGTTAGGGGACGGAAAAAAAATATATATAATATTTATATTTTCAAATAAATAAAAAACTAGGAGATCTTTTTAACAATACGGTTTTGATGTTATTTACTATTTTTAAAAATTCTCTCATTTCTAACGTAGTTACGTACGTACTGCCATGCCAAATAAAGGTACGCCGAGTGTTTGCTTCCAAAATCTAGGAGAAACAATTCTCCTTTTTATAGTACGCACGTGAGCATTTTCTTTTTTAGGTAAGTGAACATTTTATGGCTTATGTTATGCACTAGTGACTATATTTTTTTAGTTATTCTTTTAAAGTGGGGATAGGTTAAAATAGGTTGTATTTTGATTGTTCTTCACACAAGATTTTGAAAACATGTTCACTTATATAATTTTTTATTTAAAAATTATTTCATATTTGAAACATTTCTACAAAACTTCAGATTTTCACCTAAAGTGCACTTGCTCTACTATCTGGGACACTGCGACTTTACAAGGCGAGAGTTGAGTTTATGAGAATAGGTTAGCTCTGGTTGCAGAGCAAAATTTGGGAATTGAAAACGTCCACGAAACTGCAACTGCAATGGTCGATCACAAATTACTCTGGGTCTCCTCCGATTGTCAACTCTCTAAACGTTGAACGTACAACCTACTCTGAAACGAAATAGGAGTACATCTCTACTCCTAAAAAGGTCAAACTAGACCCATTCACCACTCCGTGGTGAAGCCGGTGAAGCCCGGGCACCTCGGTAACTCCTGTGCGCTGACATGTGGGCCAGGTGCTCAAGAGAAACCTTCCCGCCTTGGTTCTGCCCGGCCTCGCATAACTCCGCCGCCGGCGAAAAAAAATTTCCGCCGGCACCCCCAAACCCCAATTAGCTCCCCACAGTCGCCTCCTCCCCAGCCACCGCCGTTGGCGCCCGGGCGCCCGTGCTCTAAGTCTTCGCAGCGGTGTCGTGTGGTGCATCCCCGGTGCCCAAGCAGATCGAGCTCTCGCCTCCGTCCAAGCCCCCAATCTCCACCCTTTGCCCTCGCGCTTGCGCTTTGCCTAGAGGCGAGGGGCATAGAGCACACATCCGCTCGGGGCGGCAGCGTGCTTTGGCGCGGCTTCGGGGAGTTCAACGGCGTGCAGTTTTGGCGCTGGGCCACTCGGGCGCGGTGGCGGGGGGTGGGCTGCGGTAGGCGGCGGCTCTCTTCCGTTCCTCCCAGATCCTGGCAGGTGGTGGGCGGCCAGTGACGGGTTGCTACGGGCCTGTTTGAAGTAGGGCGCAGGGGTGGCTCGGTCGGCTGGCCTGGCTATGGCCAGCCAGAGCCTGGTCCCAATGGTACAAGTGACTTTGTTGATTGTTTGTTCCTACAGAGACAGGTTCATATGAGAAAGTGTTTGTTTTTGGGTACTAGAAGAGTTTGTCTACCTTGCATAAGAGTGTGGTAGCCTTACCACCAAACTTTCTCTCTGCGCTCCTCACTGGCATATCATCGAACAGCTTGTGCTCGTGAGGTACGTCTGCCATGGATGACTGCCTGAGCTTCGTCATTCTTATATTCAATCCACCGTTCTCAAATCCAAGAGCATAGAGATGGAGAGGAAGATGAGGGGAAGCTCCCTTGGGGCTCACCCCGCATCATGGATGGAAAGGGAGATCAGGTGGTTGCTATGCGCGCGTCGTGCTTCTGTTGCTCTGCTCGTGTTCAGAAGCAATGGGGAAGGCGGGGCACACGGAGACGGTGTGCGAGATGAGAAGGCGACGCGGCGACGCGGGATCACCGGCGGCGAGGGCGGAGGATTCTTGTCGACTCCGTGGTCCGCGAGTTAGGGAAACCAATTCCCGGTAAGAAGCTCCTCTGATTCGCTGGTTTTTTCCCCTGCTTCAAGGGCGGGGGCAGAGGCCCCAGCCCCTCCGGATTTCGTGGTGTTTGCTCTAGGTTGGTTGCAGGCTTGGTGTTCCTCAAAGGGAATCAACGCGATTGGCATGGCTTTGAACGGTGGTGAAACTTTCTCATGGCAGGCGCTTCCTCATCCTCGGACATGGCCATGGGAGCCATGATCGGTTCCAGTTTTCTCCGACCAGTAAGCAAAATCCGAGCTCAGTCAGGGGAGGATTTAGCTTGAATCAGAAGGGGAAACGGGCTATGATGAAGGATTTGGGGAGAGAGCAGTTGGGCATGAAAAGTGCCCCCTGTAAAGGGGGTGGGCTGAGATGATCGAGAAAGCGAGAATGGCGGATGAAATTCGGAACAAACTATTCTTAGATTATGTTGTAGAGGAGGGTCAAAAGGGGGAAGCAAGGGGAGGTCTCTTGAACTTGAACACCAGAGATCCTCAGTTCTCAGAGTTGGATTTCTGCAGAGGTTCAGAGGTTGAAGACGAAGGGGAAAAAGGCGCCTTTACATTTTGACTTACAAGTCTTCCCTGACCTTCTAGAATGTGGACCTAGTTGGGCTTTCTCTCAGAATGGGCCTGTGGAGGAGGACATCCCAGTCACAAGCTTTGGTAAAAACATTGAGGAGATATTTGGGCACTCATGGAAACCAGTCCTACAAGGGGGGTGGTTTTGGAAACCTAGACCCATTGGTGTCGGGGATCTACTATTTCTAGCTAGAGAGGAGGAGGTCCAGAGGTGGAGATACATAGCTCACAAGATTTCTAGGGTTCCATCCCCAAAACCACTTGAAAAATCCTTTACGGAAGCAACCCAATCCTCACAAATGGCAAAAGAACAATAAAGGGGGCGTTGGTTCGACCAAGGTCCAAGTCAGAAGAGAAGGTACGAGGAGGATTGGAGCAGAGAGCGGGAGAGGGATGAGGGACACCATAGAGAGATGGATGGGGATGATCTGAGGGAGAGGCTGTCAAGAGACAAATTCAAAGGGGATAATGAGGGTCAGAGATTTCGGCAGAATTATGCTAAAGAAAGGATCCCAGATCGAGGAGGTCAGCAATTTGGGCAGCAGAGGTTATGATTAGAGGGGTGGTAATCAATGTTGGCAGCACTAGAGATATGAGGATATAGGATGGCAGAATCAGAGAGGTGGGGAGCAGAGTTGGCAGCTCTAGAGAGAGGGGAACAAGATGCACAGAATCTAAGGAGAGATGAGCAGGCTTGGAAGAACCAGAGGGCAGGAGAGCAGAAGGGTCAAAAGAGAGAAGCTGGTATGGGCAAGAACATTGTCCCTCACAAGGACAGTGATGGGAGTGGATTGCTGGAAACACAAGGGCAACTTAACAGTGAGAAGGGGGAAAGAAGAGAGGATTCCATAGGAGGTTTTAGAGCCAAAGAGCTGGATATGTGCTACAGGTGTGGGAAAGAAGGGCACCATCAAGCTACATGTAAGAACCCACCTTTTTGCTATAAGTGTAGGAATGAAGGACATATGGCTTACCAGTGTAAGGGTGATGGGGGAGTTTGCCTAAATTTGAGGGGATATGGTTTCCCTAATCTGGGCTTCTTCAGTCTTAAAATCCCAGGTGCCACTTCTGGTCCAGTGGCTGAGAACATGGGGCTGGTGCAGGTGCTTAGTGGGATGGCTAACTGTACTAAAATTGAGGAAGAACTCAAGCACCTGGTGGATCCTGATTGGGATTGGAAAGTGAAACAAATTGCATAATCTGAGTTTTTGGTGGTCTTCCCAAACAAGCTTATCCTAAACACTTTCTCCAAACCCAAGAAGCTGGAGTTGGCTCTACACAACATTGAGGTAAATGTCTCCAAAGCTGAAAGAGTCTCAGGATCTACAAGTAAGCTAGAGACAGGATGGGTGTAGATCTCTAAAGTACCTGATTTTACCAGATCTGAGGAGATCATTAAATTGGTGGTTGAGCTAGCTGGTGAAGTCATTATAGTTGATGAACTATCTTTAATCAGGGATGGTCCAGTAAGGGTTAAGATTAGGGCCAGGCAGATAGCCAAGATCAGGGGTGACATTGAAATCTTTATTGAGGGGGAAGGATACCCTTTCAGATTTGTCCCAGAAATACCTCAGAAGAAGGGGGAGTTTTAAAAGTAGATGTCTCAAAAAAGAAGGATGAGTACCAGTCTGATGAGGAAGAAGAAGATGAAAATGATAGGTTAACTGAATGGGAGAAAATAAAGAAGGAATTTGAGGCTAAACAAAAAGGTTCAAGCAAATCTGATGCCAACAAAACTAATCAAGAGAAGACTGATAGTAAAAGAGGAGGTGCTTCTGATGTACAAGAATTGCTGGAAGGTGGAAGTGTGTCCAGGGAGTCAATTCATCTAGAAATACTGATGGCAGATCTTGAGGCACAAGAGGAGATGAATATTAGAGAGGTGAATAGACCATCTGGTTGGGAGCTAATTTGCAAGAACAAAGATAGGGTCTAGAGACCAGAAGGGGGGAGAGCATACTACCTCTCTCGGCAATGTCTAGGACTGGTGAACTAATGGTATTCACAGAAGATACAATAATTCCACAAGAACCACTGGATGGGGTGTTATCTCAGCTCACTGACAATGAGTTTGGACCTCGGAACAAAACTCTAAAGCTAATCTGGAAGACGGGGAAGAAGGAGGCAAATAGGTGGTAGGCACAGGGCTAGAAGCTAATGAACAATTGATCGCAATTCTAGATTCTAAATTAGAGGAGGAGGAAATGGATAAAGGAAATGAAGACAGGGATCAACAAGCAAGCATGGATAAGACTAATTCAAGATTCCAGTTCAAAAAGGCAGCTAAAAAGATACCCACCAGTCAAAGCAGCTAGACAAAATGCTAGATTGAGGAAGGAAAAAGAGGGGGATAAATCCAAAGGGAGGACAATATCCTGGATAGAGGAGGACTTCATGGCAGGTATGAATGACCTCAATCACAATCCTTTTACAGTCCTTGACTTGATTGATGATAATGACCTTAATAATTCATTGGGGGATTGTGATATTGTGTTAGGGAGCTCTAGTGGAGAGAATATAGTTATCCTAGATGAGATAAAAGCAGAAGAGAAGCTAAGAGGCGGCTGTAGCCGAAGCTCAATATATTGCCTGTAGAGATAAAAAAATTTTAGTCTAACAGGATAGAATCTGAAAATCTAGATTTGGGGAAAACTGATAATGGGGTTAGAGGTTTTAACCTAGATCCGTGGGGGGTGTGAATCTCTTTTTGGTAGAAGATCTCACTTCCCAGGGGAAAAGGGTTAGGTTTGGGCAGGAGCAGGGGGCATGTACTGATAGTGGAGATACTAATCATAATATACACCTAGTGAGTGAATGCAGTCAGTATGAGATAGTTGGAGAGAGAGGGTGTGAGGAAACAGGAGAGGATGATAGTGTGGTTGTGGCTACAGATGAAGGGGATGAGATGGTGGGAAGTGTTTTAGGGGTTAAAAAAGGGGTTATTGCCACTGGAAAGGGGAGCTTGAGACTGGAAAGGGAACTTAGAAGATTGTGTATACAATGAAGATTCTTTGGTGGAATATTAGAGGAATGGGGAAGAAAGCCAGGGTGGGTCAGCTGAAAGGGATCATTGGTAGAGAGAGATGTGATATTGTGGGTATACAAGAAACTATCAGACAGGAGTTTCAAGACAGTGATCTTAGAGAATTGACTAATGGGGTGTCTTTCCTCTGGAACTGGATTCCTGCTAAAGGACATTCTGGGGGGGTTCTGCTAGGGGTCAAAGATGACTGCTTGGAAGTTGAAGAATGGAACAAAGGGAAGTTCTTTGTGGAAGCTAGCATAAGAAACAGATTGAGTAATGTGAGATGGAGGATGGTGGTGGTATACGGGCCTGCAAATCATAAACTTTCTGGGGATTTCATAGCTGAGTTACACCAATGTTGTCTGGAGTCCAAACTACCTCTAGTAATGGGTGGTGATTTTAACCTGATTAGGGAAAGGAAAGATAAGAGCTCTTTGCAAGGGGACAATAGGCTTATGGAACTTTTCAATAACTTTATTGAAAAAATAATCTAAGGGAGATCAAGAGAGGGGGTCAAGATTCACTTGGACTAACAAACAATTGAATCCAATACAAAGTAACATTGATAGGGTTCTCTGCTCTACGGAGTGGGAACACCTGTTTCCTTTATGCACTGTGAAATCTCTAACTAGGGTGGGTTCAGATCACTGGCCTATAATATTGGATGATGGTGCACATGCTAAGGCCTGCAATAGAGTTTTCAAATTTGAAAATCATTGGCCGCAGAGAGAAGGTTTCTATCAGATGGTAGGAGAGAGATGGAACCTAAGGAAATTAAATGGAGAGAATATGGTTTACTCTCTTGATAGATGGCACAAGAAAATAAGTGCTTTGAGAGCCTTTTTAAAGGGGTGGGGAGGAAACCTAAAGGGGGAACATAAGAGGATCAAGGAGGAAATCATGTTTCAAATCAGGAAATTAGATGAACAAGAACAAGAGAGTGAGCTGAATGAGGCACAGTATAAGGAGAGATACAAGTTGGAGGAGGAATTAGAAGATATTTTGAATGAGGAGGAACTGTGTTGGCAACAAAGGGGAAGTGAAAAATGTGTGCTTCAAGGAGATGCCAATACCAATTTTTTTCATCTGGTGGCAAATGGCAGGAGGAGAAAGAAAATGATTTTGCACCTTGAGGAGGAGGGAAGGCAATTATTGGAACCAAAAGAAATACAGGAAACCATTTACAAGTTTTACAAAAATCTGTTTGGTATCCAATTGGAAAAAAATGTTTCACCTTACTGACAGTGTGTGGGCTGAAGCAAATAGATTCACAGATGAAGACAGAGCTTTCCTAACTAGACCTTTCTCAATAGAAGAAGTGGAAATTGTAATTAAAAATTTAAAACTAAACTCTGCTCCTGGACTGGATGGTTTTAGTTACTCTTTCTATAAGGCATGCTGGCAGACAATTAAGGGGGATTTTATGGAGTTAGTTGATGACTTCTTCAAAGGGGATTTGGACCTAGGCAGGCTAAACTACGGGGTGATCACACTGATACCTAAGATACAGGATGCTTTGAATGTCAAACAATTTTGGCCAATTTGCCTCCTAAATGTGAGTTTCAAAATTTTCTCAAACCTCCTCATGAATAGGTTAACAGTGGTGGCTGACAAGTTGGTAGATAGGAATCAAATAGCCTTCATCAGAGGGAGATATATTCTTGATGGAGTGGTTATGCTACATGAGACTTTGCATGAGATGAAAATTAGAAAACTGAAAGGAATTATCTTTAAGATCGATTTTGAAAAAGCTTATGATAGTGTGAAGTGGAACTTTGTAAGAGAAGTGTTGAGGAAGAAAGGTTTCAATGATCAGCTGATAGACTGGATTATGAGCACTGTAGAAGGGGGAAAAGTGTGCATTAACATCAATAGTGAGAATGGGCTTTACTTTAAGACTTATAGGGGTTTGAGATAAGGGGATCCACTATCTCCCTTACTGTTCAATCTGGTTGGGGATGCTTTAGCACACATGTTGAATAAGGCTAAACAGAAGGAGCATGTGAAGGGCTTGGTGCCTCAGTTGGTGAGGGGGGGGACTAACTCATATGCAATACGCTGATGACACCATCTTGTTTTTGGAGCATGATGATGTGAGTCTTAGAAATCTCAAATTGATTCTGTACTGTTTTGAGTGGATGTCAGATTGAAGATAAATTATCATAAATCAGAGGTCTTCACATTGGGTTTGTCTGAAAGAGAACAACAGGGAGTTGCTAATGCTCTAAACTGCAAAATAGGGAGTTTGCCAATGATATATTTGGGCATTCCGGTGTCAGATAAACACCTGGGGGCTAGTGCTCTGGGCAGTGTGGCTCTGAAAATAAGGAAGAGATTACAACCATGGAAAGGAAAAACTTTGTCGTCAGGAGGTAGATTGATATTGACCAACACATCACTGAGTAGCATTCCAATTTACACAATGGGGGTGTATAGATTACAAGAAGAGGTACATCAACAAATGGATTCAACTAGAGCAAACTTTTTTTGGCAAGGAACAAGCAGGAACTTTAAGTACCACATGGTTAAATGGAGGAACCTGTGTTCACCAAAAGAATGTGGAGGTTTGGGGATAATGGAAATCAGAACTTTAAATGAGGCTCTGCTAGGGAAGTGGGCTTGGAGAGTGTTGCAGTCTAAACAAGGGGATGTTTGTGCTGAACTTTTGCATAATAAATACTTGAGGAAAACTAGCTTCCTACAATGCTCAAACACTGGGGGATCTCAGTTCTGGAAGGGGATAGTTAAGACTAAGGAGAATTTAAGATAGGGATTGAAAATGGAGGTCCACAATGGTCGAATGACTAGATTCTGGGAGGAAGTTTGGGCTGGGGAAACGCCCCTAAAACTAGAATTCCCAAGCTTATACAATCTATGCAAAAATAGGAGCTGCCTGGTGGTTGATTGTTGGGAGGGGGATGGATAGAACATAGAATTCAATCATCCCCTAGGAGAGAGAGAATGGATGGAATGGGAAATCTAACAATAACTATCCTTTGGATGAAGACCCAGACAAAGCAAGGTGGGTTCTGGAAAAATCAAAGGTGTACCCCACAAGATCCATGTACAAAAGGCTTATGTTCAGGGGTACCACAAACTGCAGAATGAAGAAAATGTGGAGGTGTAAATTACCCTAGAAATTAAAAGTTTTTGCCTGGTTGGTCTTTCAAGACAGAATATAGTCAGGGGAGAACCTAAAAAAGAGAAAATGAAAGGGAGATGAAAAATGCTGCCTATGCAGGGTCCTGGAAACTAGTGATCACATCTTCTTCACCTGCCACTTAGCGAAAGTGGTGTGGATATGTTTCAAAGAGGCCTTGGGGTGGGACAGGATTCCTAGAAGTTTTGCTGACGTATTGGAGCATTGGCTCCCGTTAGGGAGTAGTCAATACCATATTAAATTCTTCATGTTCATTATAATTTTGTGGGGGATCTGGTCAGTTAGAAACAAAATGGCGATAGAGAAGAAGTTTCCTAATGAATCGAAGGAGGTGTTTCTTAAAATCTTCAGATTTATGCAGAAATAGCGGTACTTTTGAAAACCCCGGATGCAAAGTACATGGATGAGAAGATGGAGACCATGAAGCTGTGGTTGGCAGATTTCTGGCAACGTGTCAACGACCTGGAAGTAGAAGGAGTGATATGAGTCTTTTGTAGTAACTAGGTAGCGTGCCCGTGCGTTGTTACGGAACAACTATTTTTTATATAAAATACATGAAAATACTATAAAATTAAATACCAACATTAGAGTGACGTTTAAACTAAAAAGTAAAGTTTGTGAAATTAATTGTCTTCACGAAGCGTATAGATAACTAAAGTACAAGTTCATATTGCAAAAACCTAATCATAATAAGGCACAAGACACAGCCTGCACCTGTCTCTACGTGCTTGACCACCGGTCATTTGGTTCCTAACTGTTCACACACAATTTACGCGGCTGGCCATCACAACGAACTCCATGACTATTAGCCAACCATGGCTACTAACCCGCAAATACACCACATCACCGGGATCCACAAATTTGGTATGACTAATTAGTTGAAATTAAGGTTCACAACACGACGAGGATGAGGACCAACAAGCATTTTTTTCCACACCAAAGAAATTGAATACTAATTTGTTGCGATGGAGATCCACGGCACGATGAGGACCCACATGCATGTTTTTTTTTCTAGAGAAACCAAATCTCATACTTGTCAGCAACAAAATTACAGAAGTACGTTTAAACCACACCGAACCACCATACCACACTACGCTGACGTTGAACTGAACACAAAGGGTTCAGCCAACCAGCACCCTTTACCAACCTAAACGCTCCTCTCAGAACAACCAAGCAACAGCTAAAAAAAAGTATATAATACAATGCCCAGCAAGGGAAAATCAGCACATAGGCTGAGCGCAAGTGACATGTCCCACTCCGATACCCGTAGAACTCCGACTCAAATGACCGCCAGACTGTTGTCATCCATCCTCACGTTCGTCTTTTGATGGAAGTGCATGGCCACGGTCCTCAACACTGGTGCCCCATGCTCCAGTTGAGCAGTTTCGTCATCCTTCTATATCAGGACAAAAGGCACAGAAATAACTCCCTTTCCATTTCCTCTTTAACAGAATATATTTTTATGAAAATGTTCTGAATAGCATATCCTTACATGCATGTGACTGGCAAAAGGACAAGTTGATCATGTTTTACCACTTAAGAATGTAATCAGGAAGAGCTTTTTACTCTTAAAAAATAGTGTAGTACACATGGAGGAAGAATCAAAGTGTCAAGCTTTGCAAGATGAAGCTAGGACCTTTGGACTATCAGGGGGCAAAGAAGTTCAGTGGATGGCCACTCTTGAGACCATGCCACAAATCACCATTGACGGAGGCATCACTGTTTGAGATGTCACTGTCAGCGCTGCATATGATAATCACTTTCCCCATTTGGCTGCATGTTTGGAATATATAGAGAATAATCATGAATTATATCTTGAGCTATATCATATATAGGAAATAACCCCAAGTACTATACAAGGAATCACATTATTTTAGAAATTGTATTAACATTATTTTGTTAAGTAATTTAGAAAGACAAGGATATAAATCGAAAACAAAAAAATGATTGCCCTTATGCTGTCCAATTCTCACTATCCTTGCAATTTCTTCAATGGTCTAGTTTTAACTTTCATGGAACGCATTCTAAATTGGAGAGTATAACAAAAGCATATCACACTGCCTACCAAAAGTCGTTTGCTTATATATCCATTGATACTTGGTGCCATTTTCTATTGTTCTTTTAGTATCAGGTCTACTAGGTGTCATCACTCATCGACAGGAAATTCAGTTCCAAGGTAAATAAAACACAAATTTGTCAAAATTAAAATGACAAATCCATTTGTACAAGAATTTCTTTCCGGAAGACAGCTAAAGAACCAAATGCTTACTTTACAGAATTTGATTATAGACAAGTCTGAAACAATTTGCAACTGAGATCAAACACGCTGCTTAAAAATATATCAGATCAAACAGGCTACCTAAAAAAATTCCATAGAGAAAATGGTTGGATAAATATAAGAGAATTAGGTAGAGGTAACTAACCTTAACATTGACATACAAAGGTGACATTCCAATAAGAAGAACCCACCATGATGGGAGAATGGTTTTCCAGTCACTGTCCAAGAGGAAGCTTAGTCTGAAAAGAGAGAAAAAAAACATGAGTTACTGAATGACCCTGTAGCTGCTAGTGTGATAACAGCAAGGAAAAAACTATTGCCTGCCTGGGGCTTGAGCAATAATGCACAGATCAATTTGAACTTCAGGTTACAGATCTTATATAATATACAAAAGCTTCATGGGATATATAAGAAGAATATCAACAGGCTGCAAATTGAAATAAAGAGAATCTTAAGAATAGAGCTACACTCCTTCAGTGTTTTTTTGGCCTCAATGAACTGCCATCGAAGGTGCCTTTTCTGCTTACAGTTGCTCTACAAATTCAAATTTGGGTCCAAGAAATTAGCCTTAAATAATCCAAGCAGGTCACTAACATTGCTAATCAGTCTGGATTCAATGTTTAAGACAAATATATAGTAGAGAAGAACCAATTACAAGAAGAAAGAGGGTTTACCTTAAGAGGTATAAATTATCTGAGGAGAAAGTGGTGAAGTACTCCATAATAAGGAACAAAGGCCAGCTGAAATAAAAATAGTTACAATGCAGTAAGGAGCCGGTCTTGTTCAAAACTAACAAAAAAACTATATATATTTATAATGGGAAAAAGAAACCAAAGGTTGTAATCTCAAAATGATTTAAGATCTTAGAAATATTGAACTGTTTTGAAAACCAGCCCTGAAATTAAGTGTCTTCTAGCTTAGCCTTAACATGCAATTTGAAAAGAAACCAGAAAGACAGAAAAAGACTTCAATCAGCATAGAAATAATGCCACAGCAATTCGAGTCTAAATGTGTGTGATGTACTACTACCAAAGAAACGATGCTTTGAGCGCAATTTTAGTAACATTCCTTTTGTATTCGGACTATATTTCATGTTTAAATCATGAGTGTCGGTTCCAGTTTAGAGAAACGGGGATGGAACCTGCATGGCCTTCATTTGTCATGGTAGCAGGCCTGCACAGATCATTCATCGACTGGTATCTTTTCTCAATTATAGTACAATCAGTTCATGCCTGAAAACATTATTGGTTGAACTCAGACATTTCTTTCAAAAAAAGCTGCGCACAAATATTTGCATCTTATAGTCAGGTCCTCCGCTGCTGATCCCACAGAACTCTGGCTCCGGCTGCACCACCGGTTCATATCCATGGACTACCACCCGAATGCATCAATCAAATGCAGAAGTGATTCCAAATGGTAGAATAATAAGGTGAAAATTGCCTGAAAATGGAAATCAGAAATAAATGTTGCTTCACATAGATAACATGGTTGGTAGTGAATTTGAATGGTTCTAAGACTCTGATTCTCAAACGTCAAACATTTGCAGATCGGGAGTTTGAAGAACACTTGTTACGGCAGAAAACTTGGATGACCATTGACTTAAGCTACAACCCATTTACAGCTACTAACGAAAAGTTGCTTCTCCTTGAGTGGATAGGTCTAAGTGCCAAATAGCACCAGCCATTAGACAATGCTCGAGATTAGGTCCTTCTAGCCCTCTTGATACCCAAGATCTGTATTGTCATTACTACTGAATGTCCATTCTAAAGACTGAACGGACAGTGTTAAAAAGCGTTGTATTGGAATTCACCTCAATAAAGCACAGATTGGTTAGCAAAACAATGTTTAGCGCTTCAACAACATCTATTTAAACAGTACACAGATTGGTTAGCAAGAAGAATAAAAGAACATAGATGTTCTACCTATCCTACGCATCCCCTTAAAAATATAGTTAAAAATATATTAATTAGCAGATCTGATTCTTTAAGAATCATCAACCCAAAGAAGACATGCCTCTAGATTTGAGCAAAACAAAACAGAACCACTTTGAGAAGAAAGACGGGAACTAATGCTCACCACCCATCCGGCCGTGCGTGCATATATGCCCGTTAAACGCGTACACCCGGCCGCTAGTCGCGCTCCTCGTCCCACCATGCACCACCCTTGCATTGGAATGGAGAGCGCCGCTGCGCGATTGACTAGATCGAGAGTCGTGCGTGCACGGCCGCGGGGAAGGATGGCGGGGGACGGGGGGCTCTAGCAATGACTCCAAAGGAAGTTGGATGTGAGTGTCATATATGGGGAAGGAACGCACGTTGTGATTGAGGATGGGATTCAAGAGATTGAGGAGTGTTGACGGTCGTTATTGTATGAAATCAACCGTCAACTAGCCATGAAAAGGATGCAATTGTGATCACCAAGGTAGATATAGGGTTTACATTAACCGAATTCCATGAGTTTTGGTGTTTCACTATTTCCCAGCGTAAATCTGGAAAAGGCGCAATCACAAGAGCTTATCGGAATAAGGAAACGGGAAAAGTGTCTCCACGACAACACGGGGAAGGTTCCGTAAGAGACGAGAAGGCACCACGCCGAGCCGGGGCCCGAAGGCCACCGCCGAGCCGACCCCCGGCCGGCCCCTGACCCGCCGGTGCAGGGGTTGGCCCCTGCTCAGCCCCGGTTCGCTGGTTCGCTCCACCGCCTTTGAGGATCGATCCTAGCCGCCCGCCAATGTCGGTTTGATCCAATGGCTCATGATCATCGCCCCGGGGCTATAAAAGGAGGGGCGGGACCCCCTGCAGGTGGGACATCCCCCTGGGGCAAACCCTAATTCATTATTCGTTGGGATCCATTCGAGAGACGTCCCTTTGAGGATCATGCTCTCATGGAGATCAACACACCAGGGAGATTAGGGCTAGACTCTTCAATGTAATAGATTAGCTACTTGAGAGCTAGGGTTGAGAGACTTCGTTACGGATCTTGGAGCCTTGGAGGTCAAGTATATCTCTCAGATCTTATCTTTGCAAGACTTATGCTTTAGTCTAATTATCTTCTCTATTTACTTCTATGTCTTATTTGTATGGTTAGTGTAGTTATTGCATCTTAGCATAGGATCTCCGCCTATATTAGGTGCTCTAGTTATTATATGTGGCTAGAGTAGTAATTGATAGTGTAGACATGGTGTCTAGGCTATAGGTTACCCGAGGTTGCGCCCAATTCTTACGGTTAGTTGTGGTAGCCCATAAATTAGCGCACTATGTGGCCTTCGTGTTCCACCACGTCGGGGTTGGAGATTTTAGGGCTTTTGGCGAACTACTTCTTTCTCATCTATTCGAGAGTTGGAAAGGTACTGTTGCCCCGGTGGTGCTATTGTGTGTGCTATAATACCCATGCATTAGTTACATTCTAGTGTCAACTAGAATAGAACCCCTGTTACATAGGAACCTTGAACTCTCCCTTAGCCCTCTCAAGTTAGTTGACTATATATTATAGGATTCTCCTCTTGTGTGATATTGTGCATAACTCTTATTATTTACCACTTAACCCCCTTTAGGTCTAGTGTATACTAGTTAGTAGATACATGATGGTGAACTATCAATGTCTTTAGCCATTGTTTCCCAAAAAAGCCGGGAACCGGAATACTCCCCAAAAATGCTACAATGGTATTTGATCAATGGGAAAGGATACTATTTCTATATTCTAAATGGTGGCAAGATTTAATACCACACCTCTTGGTGTTATTGTTGGGGGTGACAACTTGGCATTCTAGTAGCGATGCTATGCCCACAAGCATTTTTAGCGCCGTAGCTAGAGATAACATTAAGAGGTGTCAACAATTAGAAGAATTTGGAGGAAGAGGAATCGAGGCGGGCGAAGCTAGTTAGATCCTAGAAGGCAGAACTCACCTTGCTTGGCGCCTTCCGGGCTTGCGCCTCGTCCTCCATGGCCGCAGCCACCATCAGCTGGGGGCATCCTTAAATCCGCCGACGATGTGTCCACAACGGGAACGACAAGATCCCGTGATCACCGGGCGGCGTGTACCCTCGCAGCTAGCGTTCTCCATCGCGGGTGCCCAGATCCGGTCGCGCCTCCCCGGCAACCGGCCGCCGCACGCCTCGCCATCCAACCTCCAGCTGGGCGGGCCGGGCGCTGTGAAGGGACAGGGGGGCGGGCGGTGCGCGGCTTCAGTAGGGAGACGCGTCGCACGAAAAAATGCCGAGAAGGGGGCGGCGCGTGAGGTATGAGGGCAAGAGCGAGGACGGTCATGGGTCGTGGTTGCAGGGTAGGGTGGGCGGTTTGCACGCAGGGCCTACATGTCGGTGCGGTTAAAAGAAACATCTCATGGGAGGCAGAACGAAGGTGAGGCGAAAATTACCGCACCAAAAATTGTCCTCTCTTTAGTTTTTTAGTTGTGGGAGATGGGAGAAACTGTAAGCTGGGTAGCCCAGCGGTGGCGTGTTTGTGGTGCTATCTCATCGTTCCCCCTATTATGTCTTCCTCCCTCTGTTGTTGCTTTCAGTTTTTCTCTTGTGTCGTGTTCCTGTGTTGTAAAACTCGTTGTGGCTTTATAAAAGCTGGGAAGTTCCTCTGTCAAAAAAAAGAAGCAATGGGGAAGGCCGGGCAGTGTGGCTCAAGAGCATCTTGGCAAGGTGGAAGGACGAGGCGCTGCAGCAGCAGTATCAACATCAGCAGCAAGGCAATGCGTATCATGGCCGCCGCCCGGCCTTGCCCGCGCCACGGCCTCGACCGGCGCGCAAGCTGCCGCCGTCGCCAGGCCTCGCGCGCGCCACGACCCCGACCTCCAGGCGCGCGTGCGCTGCGGCCGCCGCCACGTCTCGCCCCGCGCGCCGCTGCCATCTCCAGGTGCACGTGTCGCGGCCCAGTCCTCGCCGGCGTGCCCCGCCGCCGCCGCCAGGCCTTGCGTGCGCTGCGGCCGCCGCCGGCGTCGCCCCCGCGCGCGCCGCTACCGCCTCCAGACGCGCAGGCCTCGCCCACGCGACGTCGAAGAAATCCATCTGCGGCGATATGTCGCCGTACGGCCGCCAAGAGTTGAGGCTGAGGAAGATCCTCGTGTTGAGGTCGAAGGCTCCTTCCATGCTCAGCCGCCGCCGCGCGGTCGTTGCGGCCGTCGTGCATCCCACGTGCGCCGCGCCGGCTCGGTCTCCGTGTACTCGCTCGGCGTGGCGCTCCTGGAGCTCGTCACGGGCAGGGACGCGGTGGAGCTGGTGGTCAGGGGCTCAGGCGGAGCCGGAGTGGCCAGGCGCTGGTCAGGGGCTCAGGGCATCAGGCGGAGCCGGAGTGGCGTACGGCAGTAGCAAGTCTACGTCGTATCTAGCGGGTGCGACGGATCCCCGCAGTAGCCTCAGGCTCGCCGGGTGGAGAGCGCAGCAGGCCCCGACGATGACGATGACGCAGGTTCGCCGGGTGGACATATCCAGTGTATGTTGCTACCTCCAATCGTGCATCTTGTTCCACCACTGGTTCCGACCCAGCCGCTGGGCCTCCTCGGCCTGATACACTTCTCTCTCCCCCTCCCTATTTCTCTGTCTAGCTGAACTCACCATTTATGCCTGTTGCTTAGCTTGGTAATATCTCCTGTTTTGGGATGAGATTATGAGAAGGGATGGCTTCCTTTGGGGTTCAATCGGTTCTGAGATTGAATAGATAATAGATTGAAGTGCAAAATCAATACAATTTTTGGCATGCCATTTGATTAAATGCCTCACCTAAAACTGTGCTCACATCCTGTTTGATGAAATGTCTCACCTAACAGATGTCATCAAACATGTGAGCGAGTGGAAGTTTTTTCATTTGTTAATTTCTATAAATAATCTATAAATAATTAGCTACCACCACACTATTCTTTCACATGAAGTGGACATTTAGTGCCATAGGACCAGGGGAACTTGTTGCTGGGATCCAGAGGCAGTAACATTCATCATTCTTCTGGAACTCATCAAAGGCAGCATGTGCATCTGTACAAATGATCAAATTTCTCTTTCAGACTACCTGCTGCTGCTGATAATATTCAGTTTTACATAGCATCGCCCCACTAAAAGTAACAGCTGACCATATATACATGGTACACTTGATAATTAAAAATTCCTATACCTGCTTGTAGCCATAACTCAACCAATTTGAGTTTGTAGCTAGGAACTTTCACTGCTCTCTCTAGCTCACTGGACCAATTTCAGTTCTGGAGTTTGTACCTCACTGATGAACCCTGTTTCTTTTTTTTAGAAAATGTTATTACTGCATTGTCAGGTCACTTTCAGAACTGCAATATGACATTTTCTCTTTGAGTAGTACTCATAGGTTGGAACTGGGTGTGACTAGAAGCAAGGAATGACTCTATTCCTCTCCTCTCTTTGATATGTCTTTCAGTGTCCTTGTTTAGGAAGTATACGTGGCAAGGAATTCCCATGGAAACCATCTCCAGATTGGTTCTAAGGTGTGTTATGTCACTTTGTTCTTTTGCTTCTTTGTTACTTGTGGAGTTGAGCACAAGAAGTGGATTAAATTATTTTTTTGAAGCTGCAAAAGGCATCTGTACAAATGTTTTGGCTCACATTAGTAGCAGATTGTAGTCTTATGTGTTCTGAATTTATTCCTACGCAGATTGTAGTCTTAAACCCAGCTTATATATTTATCATATATTGTTATAATTATTGCAAAACATAAAAAGTAAGTGACTCAAAAATCTTGTATCTTTTCCATTTCTTGACAGCTTGCGTTGATTATTGCAGAAACTGAGTCTGATTAGAAAATTTTGCAACTACATATAGTTTGTATATATAAGTAGTGAAGAATTATATACTAGATTTCCTAAGTTTCTGCATCAGTGCCTGAGCTGATGATATAAAATGTTGCCATGCATTGAGAACCTTGCACAGCTACCAATAGCAAGCGTGATGAAATAATGAGTAGTCTGCCATGTTTACGTCTTTATCTTTTTTATGCCGATTAATACAACTATGGTCTTCATATATTCTAATTGAACTGTTCATTCACATATGGCCACAACCAGTTGTAAAAAGAAAATGAGCACGGCCATGACATTTACAATAGAAGCCATTAGTAGGTGGATGGCGTGTATGTTGGCTTGAAGCTGAGAGCAGCAAGCCAACCGGTGCTCCGACGCTCCGTAGCCTGTTGTGCAATCGTGCAGCGCAGGAGAGGAGGGCCCACATGGGTTGGAGGGCCGACAGGATTTGCCGAGGACGTACAAAGGAGTTTGGATGAAAGGCAACTCGTATCAGCAGAGATCAACACTTGAGTTATATTGTATTTTAGTTTTATATTGTAGTTGTCCATCCTTCACGAAGACTTGTATATAATATTGACGTTCTAAACATCAGGATTGCAATATCTTTTTTTTTATAATAGAATAACACACGCTCATATATATGGTATCAGGGTATTATGGTTTCCTGTTACAATGTATGATTATTTTACCTATGTAATATTGATGTTTCAAATATCACGATTGCATTTTTTTTTTCTTGTTGCAATGCATGGGAATTTTTATGCTACATACTCTGTACTATTATGGCCACAAAAGTTGTCATCTTCATGAACCTAGACTCCATTGTGGCAACGTGGAATTCGTCATCCCCATGATATTTGTTTGTTGATTTTGATCTATTATTTTTTCTAATCTTGTTGAATTGAAATTTTTAAAGCTTTCTTAGCAAAGCTTACTGCATTAAAAAAATTAAAGCCCCCGTAGCAACGCACGGGCATCTGCTAGTCAAGATTCAGGACAAAAGAGCAGTTGAGAAAAGTGCTGGTCCACGTGTATTCAAGATCCAGGGCCTCTGCTAAATCTGGTCACTGCAAGCTCTACGCTACTGCAGAGACAAAGATTTAGCAGAGGTCCGACTCTCGTATTCGTATCATATCATATCATGAATCCGAGACAAGTAGTCAACCATATGTCCAACCACGCTTCTCGTTCAACTTCCAGCAGAACAGGATGTGAAAAATCCAGGCCATCTGGGGATCAGAGTATTTCACACCATGAGGACTATCAACCGTCAGCCAATCGCCCACATACAGAACTTGCACAAAACTCTGAAAAATATTCACACATCATCTCTGAAACTAATACTGCCCACAGCATGACTTCGCAAGACGGCAAGACAGAGATGTTTATAAAGGCAAAGACGACTGTGAATCGCAACTCCTTGCCTCAACATACAGACACTGGTCAAAAAAACGAGTAGAAAGATGACATAGCATTAGTAAAAGTGCAAATTCCAGGTTTCCATTACTCAACGCACAAATAAGCGACTCGCAACAAAAGCTGAACTGGAATTCAGTAAGCATGAATAACAGTTAGTATCGGAGGTTGCCAGATATTGTTTTGACATGGAAGATGGCAAAAACAGAAATGTAAAACATCCTACAGCATACAGAGTTGACAACCAATAACTTCTTGTGGAGTTATCTCCATCCTCAACAATCTTCTAGACCAAACAAACACGTTAAACAGAAAACAGACTTATTTTGCCCATCTTTTTCCAGAACAAAAAAGGGACCCGGAACCAGAAGAATCCCTAAGAGATGCTTGTTGTCCCAATTCACCATCTCTGTCTTGCCATTGGTCTGAAAAGAAAAAAAAAAAAATGGAGAGTAGAATGATTAGAAATCCCAACAGCACGTCATTTGACTGCATAACAAAAGAAAGAAACTGAATTGCATTCTAAAAGGGACAGATTACACTGTTGAAACCTCTGAAACCTACATTAAAGAGTGGTAGTCACAAAAAGCTTAGGCACAATGAACTGAGGGCATAATATTGAAGGATGATTATGCCAAAATCATGCACATGATTAATTAACTAATCTACAACCTCAGTCCACCAATGTGCATCAATCCTGAAACAAAATCCCTGGCTTGGCATGAGCTAAACATGATGAGAATAAGAAGGCAGGGCATTTAACCTAAAATATGATGGAGCATCAAAGCACAGGTTTTTGAACTTTACCCATGCTATACAATCTAAAAAATAAGTTCATGAGCAAAGCATCTTGATTCTTGAGAGAACACATGATCAAGTTAAGCAAGCAAAATGCACAAACCTGTCTGAATTTCTGCTTCCACCAAAAGAGCCCCTTTCTCTGCTTCCTTGAAATCCCCATCTTTCTTCCTGCCTTGGGGGTGGTTCCATACCACCACGAGAACGCGGTCTGTCCACCACTGCAGCCTGTGGTTCCTCCCCTAAACTAGTTGGTGCAAGTGGTGTAACCCTGCCTGCACCAGAACGTGGCCTTTGCCCAAATCGAATCTTGTCATCCAACTCCCTTGAAAGCTGCTCAAGTTGGCTTTCCAACTGAGATATCTTCTCAGACAAACCTTTTGCATCTTCCGATGTCTGCTCAGAACCATTACTCATCTTTCCCTCGATTTCTTTAAGATCCACCTTCAGAAGGTTGATTTCTTCTTTCAAATTTTTTTCTTCATCAGACTCTGGCCTGAAAGGTTTGGTGCATGAATATTCAAATCACATGGAAATATATCCCCAAAAACTAAATGGAAAGATTTTTCGAGAAAAGAAATCAACAGATTTTTTGAGAAAAGAAATCAACACAAGCATGATTTCAACAGGATAAAGTACCAAAGTAGTTAATTTACTTCAAATTTTAACAGTTCAGGGAGGATTGAAAAAGATACTGAAACTGAATTGCCTACATAATACTGAAGCTGAATTAGATGAACAACAAATGTTATTTTCTCAAATAAAATTTGTGGGTATCAGATCATATTGAGAATCATTTAACCACTGACAGCCTAAAAGGTGGAATAAAAGAAAATTCATTTGCCCTAACATCATGTAATTTATCCCATATGGATTGAAAGTGGTTTAACAATCAGCAGATTCAGACATCAAGCCTTAGCAAAATATAATAGAAGATGAAACCAGAAACGATCCCGCAATCATCAGTAAGTTATAGGACTTCTGCAATCCCAAGTATACACCAAATATACAATATCACAGGAGAAAATGCATGTGTTTTTTGAGTGTGACACAGCAATATATTGCCTCATCAATGAGGAAGGAAAGTAGAAAACAGAACCTTTACATTGAAGAAATTTCAGCAGCCTGAAGGTCTGCTAGTAGAAACTAATAAAAATCAGATATACACAATTTTAATGCTTGTTTAGATGCCTCAAATCTGCACCAATTCACATGAAATGTGCTAGGATCCGGGCTAGCAATCTAAAAAGGACCCAAGTGTGAATAGAAAGAAAAGCTCCAACTAACAACTGAAAAGAGATGTAGTCATGAAAGTGCCAAATATAAAATTATCGCATCTTCTTTTGATGGGCATTATGTGGCGAAATCATATTAAAACAAAAATCTTAAATCTTAAATTTTTATTTATAGTCAGATAAATTAAAATAAGACCACAAATGGTAACCAAGCCATCAACAAAGGCCACAACATGCACTTTTTAACTATAGATAATGCGCTTCATACATCACACTTAACCAAATGAGGCAAATAAATAACATAAATATTGAAGTGCTAGCAGATTAGCAAGTCAGAGCTGTTGACGTAGAGGATTGGATGATTGTGTGTTTGTTCAATCATTTAAAAAACTAGTTAGAGTTGTTTTGTTCTAATGCTTATTCAGGACAAGGAAATTATACAGTAGTGAGTGATTAAACAAAAAAACTCCAAGTGCTAGAAATACAACTTTACAAATATACCACTACAATGACCAGATATAATTTCAAACATTTGCTTCATTTGATATTGCCACAGGTCCATGACCATAACAAGGATGCTACATTATGACGAGTATATCAAGAATTAAATTCACTAAAATAAGCGTGGATTAGCTGCACAGTGTTCAAATAATTATAAGTAAGTGTGACACTATAAGATCAAGAGTCACACATCAATATCGAATGCCTCAGACATGAGCAACCCAGTGTATTGCTCATGGCCATATGGTGAGCTATGATGGTGGTAGCAAGCTATGACATAATAATGCCTCTGGTTGCAAACATAATACCATAGTGTTGACCCACTTAAATGCAGTGAGAACAGATGCATGTGCTACCAATGTGTAGGCATGTCAAGATTGTGATTGGATGTACTAAGCACCAAGGTGCTATGACAAAACATGACCCACTTGTGACTGGAGCATACCAGGGGTAATGGTCAGTTTTAGCAAAGCAAACTTGTATGAAACAATAGGTAAAAATGTGCCATATGCAAGTGCTTTCATTACAAAATCAAGGGTTTTGAGCAACTTATGTCAGTACTCAGCATTGCATTAACAGAAATTCTATGAATATAATCAAGTGTTATAATTCCAGGGATGATATACCTATTTATAGCCCGATGCTCGAGCTCAAGATCAATCTTCCTCCAATCTTTCCCTTTCTCCTGCAACACCACTTCTCTTGGCTTGGCCTCACCAAATGGGTTAACCTTTGGCCGTGCCCTCGGTGCTCCTTCACTCCCAACGGCCGAAACCTGCGACCCAGGGCTCCCAGGGCGGGAGGAGTGAGCGCTATTAGGCCTGCTGGAGTGCGAGCTGTTAGGCCGGCTGGTCTTCTGCTCAATATCATTCTCAAACTTCCTCCAATCCACCCCTTTCTCGGCCAGCACGTCCTCCCGGGGCCTTGCAGCCCCAAACGGACTTGGGCGGTTGCGGGCTACCTCAGCAGGTGGGGTAGAGGCAGCTAACGGATCACGTTTAGGAGGAGGATTGAGGACGATGCGTGGCCTCTCCCCAGACCCCTGGCCGTTGTGTGGCAGGGCCGCTCCACGGACCCAACGGTCAGAATCAGAAGCAGCTGAAGAGTCGCGGAATCCCGGTGAGTCGCGGAAGCCCGGCGAGTCACGGAAGCCACCTCCAGAACCGAGGCTGGGATAGCGCGACGGGAGCGGCTTCTTGTCGCGCGACCAGTCGTCAATGTCATCAGCTCGGCCGAGAGGGGAAGGCCCGCCGAACCTGTCGCGGCGGCCAGAGTCGGCGGGAGCCGGGGTGAACTTCTTAGTGGCGCCCCAGTCGTCAACCTCGTCGGCGCGTGAGGGCATGTCAAGATCCGAGCTTCTGCCCGGCCCGCGGCGGCCCTCGTCGTCGAAGCCGCCGCGGCGCTCTCCCCCCCGGCCCCTCCGCCAGGGCCGCCGAAGCCGCCGCCGCCGCCGTAGGAGCGGAAGCCGCGGGAGCGGTCCAGCTCCTCGGCCGAGCGCTCCCCCGGGCCCCGTGGGCAGCATCATCATCTCCTCGTGGGTGAGGCCCTTGGGCTCGACGGGCGCGGCGCGGCGCTGGGCGGCGGCCGCGCCGTAGGTGGTGAACTCGGACAGCGAGAGCGTGGTGCCCTTTGTTCTTCTTCTTGGTCTTGCCCCCCGCCGGCGGCGGCGGCGGCCGCCTCGCGGAGGCTCGGGAAGCTGGCGGCGCCGCCCGCGGCCGCGGGCGGCTCGGGCGCCGGGAAGGACAGGGCCTGCTCGCGCTCCTCCTCCTCGGCGCGCTCGGCGTCCAGCGCCCACGCGCCGACGCCTCCCCAGGGCTTGGACATGGCTGCTGCTGCGGCTGCGGCCGCCGGTGCGAGATCTAGGGTTTGGTGGTGCTCGGAGGCGGAGGGAGGCGGGGGTGTGTGGGTGGGTGGAATCGAGGCGACGAAGATACGAGCCAGCAGGGGGGTCTTGTTGGACGGCTGGGGTCGATCGGGTGGTAAAAGCCCGGGGGGTGCACGCTAAATCCTGCGGTTCCCAGGGGCGGAACCGGAAAACGGCGTGCCCGCCGCGCCGCGCCGCGCTTCGTATGAGATCGTGTCGTATGCGTTGCGAAGTGGGCTATGGGCTGGGCTCGCGCTGGCTGTGACGGCTGCTGCTCGCTGGCGGCTGCTGGCCTGCCGTGGTCTGGGATTCCTTCTCGAGGACGCGGCTCGTGGCGTGGGTGGGCGTGCGGCCTCGTGTGTCGTGGGGCCAGACTAGAGACCTGGGCCGTCCGATCAGGCATCAAAGGCTCAAAGCACTTCTTTTCCGAGGAGGAGAAGAGGCAGAGGTCTGCCGGGCCCCGGACGGCGAAGCGCTTTGGATGGTAGTACAGGCGAAAAGACGAGTTTATCAGCACCACGCCAAATGAAGCTTTTCGCTTGGGGGGTTGGAATTTTTCCAACCCTTTCCTGTAGACCGATTTGAACCGAGGCTCAAAAGATTCGTCTCGTGATTTACAACCCAACTATGCAATTAGTTATTTTTTTATTTATATTTCATGCCCATATATATGGATAGAAATTGATGTGATGGAGAGAGAAATGAAAAATGTTGGAGAGATTAGAATTTCCTGTAGCATTCGTTTTTTTTTGTGGTAAATATTGTCCAATCGTGGTCCAACTAGGCTCAAAAGATTAGCCTCGTGATTTACAACTAAACTATGTAATTAGTTATTTTTTTTTATTAATATTTAATGCATATATATGGGTAGAAATTGATGTGATGGAGAGAGAGTGAAAAAAGTTGGAATTTCAATCACCAACCGAACAAGGCGGAAGCTTTTCGCTGTCATCAAAGACCGATTTGATTTGGATCCACATGTACTCCTACATGCCTTTAGCGATCGCATTAGGTGCTGGTGCCATCAAAGGATTAGGTGTGATTTTGTCATCAAAGAATTCACTATGGAGGAGAGAGATTGGCACAGAGAAAAAGTAAACCAAATGCCAAGGAGAGAATTGTAAAGAAGAAAACGTAAGATTGAAGAATTAAAGGAACAGAAAATTTATGAACACACTAAGTACAAGAGAAGAGGGGCAATCTCATGAATATTTATATGCGAGCATCTCCAAGGGAGTTTGCAAAAGGATTGGCATTTGCTATTATGCAAAAATATTGAAAAAACTAGTGTCCAATGGTTTTGCAATTCACTTTTGCATTTTGGCAAAGTTTGCAATTGAGGGTGGGGAGTTGGCAAATTTGCAAAACCTTGATTGCCTTTGCATACACCCTCTGCCGGGCATATAGCGCGGGGAAAAAACTGTTCGCGGTATTTTTTTTCCATCGCGAGTCCTGCCGCCCGCCGCCCCATCGCGAGTCCTGCCGCCCGCCGCCCCATCGCGAGTCCTGCCGCCGCCCCCTTTTTTTTTCCGCCCAGCCTCGCGACCTCCACGGCCAGGCCTCCGTTCACGTACGCTGCGACCTCCAGCGACCTCCTAGGGAACCAGGCCGCGTTCCTCCCGCCGCGACCTCCAGGGCAGCAGGCCACCGTTCACGTACGCCGCGACATCCAGGGCACCAGGCCGCTGTTCATCCATGGACTCTCGGCCGCCGCCGGTCCCTCCCACGACGACGTTCATCCCTCCCACGCAGGCGATCGGACCACCAAGGGCGCCATCGGTCCCTCCCACGCCGGCTCGCACTGCATGAATCGTGAAGCAGCCCGGTATATATGTCTCCATCCCTCTTGTGCTACTGCCATGTCTAGTTCTGCTATTGGAATCATTCAGCTCTGGATTTATGTGTTCGCGTGTTCATATGTTCGCCATGTACAGTGCTCCTGATGAATCTGTTCGTTTCATGTCTAGGGTTAATGTTAGCTCCTGAATTTAATTATTTAGGCATTGTATCTTAACGTATCATATCTTAACGTTTCATGGATAGGGTTTATGTCTTACTGTGAATTTAACAAAATTTAGAACACAATATCTTATGTTGTTCTTTGCTTCCGTAGATTTGGTGCAATGGAGAATGTTGGTTTCTATACGGGTTTGGTCATGTCAAATGACCCTCTTTATCCCGGCTTGAACGACTTGAATTATCCTTTGACGCAAGAATCTCAATTTAGTCAAGACACCGATCTCATCGGGAATAATGTTTCTACTGAATGCCAATCTGATTTGGTGGAAGTGCAGCCCGGAAGTTTTTGCTTTGAGGCAAACGTGCTAAAAAGGGCGTCACATAGACAAAAAAAAATTGAGCCGGAGGGAAGATAAAGTCATTTGCGCAGCTTGGTTGAGTGTATCCAAAGATCCTATTAATGGGGCCAATCAAGGTCGAACAACTTTTTGGGGTAGAATTCGTGCATTCTATGATAAACACAAGGACAAAAAAAATAGTCAGCTGTCGAATCGTGACGTAGGCATCTATTATGCAATGTGGCTCACTATTCGTAGGGGTGAGGTGAGCAAGTTTTTTCATGCTACGAAAAATTGAGCGTAGGAATGCTAGTGGATGCACTATCCAAGACATGGTATGTCTTCGTATTTGTTTCTTCAATTTGCTTTGCAATAATTAGTTGACATGTGAAGGTTTAAAATTCACAAATATTTTACATGTGCAGATAAAAATGAAGCATTGGAGGCATACAGGGGGAACAGATTTTTTTTAGAATAAAGCTTCACGCTTATGCATTGTTATCACATTTTGAAGGATGAAGATAAGTGGAAGTCATTGAGGAATGATCCGAGTCAAGAACAAAAAAACAGAAGACTACCAAAGACTCCACGCCGAGCAATGTACCATTGAGCAACAATGATGAGTTGCAAGAGCTTGCAACCCCTGGTTCACATGAAAGAAAGAGGCCACCGGGTCGGGCGTAAAACAAGCTAGGCGGGACGAAGCCTCTCTTGTAGCTCTTGAAATATTGTTGGAGAAGAAGGATGCACGGGACAGGGGGAAAGAGACAAGGCAAGAGAGAAGGCAAGGGAGGTTGACAAGGAGGCTGAGAAGGAATTTCTTGAGGTAGAGAAGGCAGCACTTGAGCTTGAGAGGAAGCGACCGGAAAAGATGCCGAGCTTGAGAAGAAGCGATCGAAAATGAAGCAAAAGTAGCTGAAGCAAACTTGTTGAAGGAGGAGAAAGACATAATGTTAGCCGACACGAGCAAACTCGATGAAGAACAGCTGCAGTGGCACAAAGATAATGAAGAAGAAGATCCTAGCCCGGATGATGGAAAATTAGTTTTACCTTTATCATAATTTTTATTCCTGTGTTTGAGGGAGACATGAACCTGTTACAAATTTTATTTCAGTGTGAATGACCGAGACATGGACCAGTTTAAATCTATTCGATTCAAATAATTAATTTATATCATATGTCAATTGGTTACTTGTACAATTCTAGTGTATGAATTCATGTGTGCATGAAAGCGACGTGCTTGTTGCTGTTTGGGTGCTCGATCATCAAGATATATATATAGAGCACACACATTCACTGCAGCGACATGCTGCCTGTTCTTGACCACAATAAAAATGAATTGATAACAATAATTGAATATATAAGTTACCAATATAAAAGTAAATTGTTCATTGAATATAAATCTTTACACAACTAAACAGTTCAAAAAACTTATTTGAAACTAAATCACGATGCCGATTCCATTGAGTATAAATCGGATGACGGTTCCATAGGTGCTCGATGAGGTCTTCTTTCAACCGGAAGTGTGTTGTCTTGTCTTTGATCTTCTTATGGGCTTCAATAAATTCAGCTAGTGTGCGAGTAGGCATGCCGTGCGGAAGGGCGCACATTTTCACCAACATCCGGGAACCGCTCATCGTGGTTGAGAACTCTCTCATCTTCAACGATCATATTGTGCATGATAACACAAGCCCTAACGATCAATGCAAGCGTCTCCCCTGTCCCAAAGCCGACCTGGCTGTCCAATAATTGCAAACCTAGCCTGAAACACACCAAAAACCTTTCCACATCCTTCCTCGCTTGCTTCTTGTGCGAACAAAAAATATTTCTCGCTTGTTGCCCATAGGAGATGAGATGGTCTTCACTAAAGTGGCCCAAGGGGGTAAATACCATCGGCGAGGAAGTACCACATCTTGTACTCATGACCATTAATGGTATAGTTCACCTCTGGAGCTTTACCTTCTGCAAGATTGTCGAACAAAGGAGACCGGTGAAGGACATTGATATCGTTATGCGAACCGGGCATACCAAAAATACATGCCAACACCGAGAGGTCGTGGGATGCAACAACTTCTAAAATGATAGTTGGACTATTCACATGCCCCTTTGTACTGCCCCCCCGTGATTGCATTGGACAATTCTTCCATTCCCAATGCATACAATCGATGGACCCTAGCATGCCGGGAAACCTCTTTTTCTTATTGGCGGCCAAAGAACGTGCTATGTCCGCCTCGGTGGGATGTCTCGGATATTCCTCTTCAAATATTTCTACAACTGCAAAGAACAAACCTACGTGAGGCTCTCAAGTGCGGTGCTTTTCGCCAATGCGAATATATTCATCCGTCGAATCGCCAGAAACCCCATATGTGAGCATACGAAGAGCGGCAAAGAAACTTTCGAAGCAACCGAGACCCTTCTTACCTGCCGCATCCCTTTTTCGCACAAAGTAATTATCATGTACTTCAACGGCGGTCATGATGCGTAAAAAAAGAGGCCTGCTCATTCTCGAATCTGAAAAAACACACAAAAGTTCGAAATAAGTACTGAAACACGTACACATAATATTTGTTATAGCATAATGTAAAACAACAACAACCTCCGACGGAACAATTCTGGACCGTACGCCGGATTCTCGCCAAATAATCTTGATACATCCTTTGGTGGCCGCCTTCTCTATCGCGATGAATAACAAAGATGACCGGGACCGAACCACGTGTCTTCGATTATTATTAGAAAATGTGTCAACAATGCGAGCAGCTGCGAACATGACATCATCGTCGTCCGAAGACTCGTCATCCAATCGCCTTCGAGACGTGATCTAGAAGCCCTCATACGCCACGCCGAGAACAATACTCAGCTCAGAACATTGCAGTAATTAGAAAATATATGGCGGCAACTATCAATGCAAACGTGCTCACCTTCGCGAGCCTGAACGCAAGCCTCATCGCCGGCCGGCCCTGGTGGTGCTGCATGAGGCCACGATTCAGGTCGGCCTTCTCCTTCGCCGCTACAGGATGCTGCTCGCTTGGCCTTCTCCTTCGTAGCAAACGAATTGGGGCGCCCTTCTTCTCCGGGATGTCTCCAGGGTGCTGCTCGCTCGGCCTCGTACTAGACCACGCACGCGAATTGGCGGCGCCCCGATGCCCTTCACGTACGCCGCGGCCGGTCTTTGGTCCCGTGAAGTTTCCCGTACCCCTGGACCAACTACCTAGGCCCACAATTGTTAATTGCCAACTCAATTTGCAAACTCCCTTGGAGAGGACCCATTTTAATTATTTGCATTTTATTTTGGGAGTTTGCAAACATCAACAAATGCCAACTCAATTTGCAAACTCCCTTGGAGATGCTCTTATAAATTGGTGATGTGCATCTCGTATGATTGCTTTCACAAAAGTTTAAATGGAAATATTTGTGTGATGGTTTGCTAGAACCATAAACTTTGCTTGAATGTGATGAGCGCGTGAGATAGGGTTCAAATTCATTTGTGCTCTAATATGTTTATTTCTAAATTCCAAGTGGTATCTAGCAAATGTTGATGCTAAGAATGTTTTCTTCAAGTGGTATACATATTACAAAGGTACATTCTAAATCTATAAACAGTAGCATTACTTAGTAGTGAGATCTTTTGTGCCTCACCCCCATTGTCTATTTCACCTGTGCGAGTGTGACGGGCTCCCCCCCATTGTTCCTCTTGTGCGGCGCCACCGACCAAACATGATGGATTATTCATTCACTAGCAACCCCCTATCCACAAGCATCGAATGTACTTTCTATGCACGGATCTCGAACAACAATTTGGGGTACTAAAAGTCCATAATCATTGTGCAACAAAGGTAAGTAGGCAAATCCTAGTGTCCTATAATTTAGGATGCCAAACAACATTGGCTTTTTACAATCCAGGCTGTTATAGTCCAGGTTTTCCATAATCCACAACCTATACCATGCTTTTCAAGTAGCGGGGACAAAAAGATTGAATCCGTATTTTGACGCTTTTGTTAATTCTGGCAATTAAAGCATACAACGGTTCTAAGTATACAGGGCTAAAAGAGAAGATAAATTATCGCGAGCTTAATGGTGCCTGGCATCACTTTTCGAGATTTTAGAAAAGACACGTCTCACCAAGGGTGTATTTTTGGAAGAGCTTTAGCATCAAAACATGTGCAATAGCAGGAAAGAATATCCTCCTTCTAGGTACAAAAAAAACTTCGGATTGTTCGGCTGGTCACATAAATCGATTGATAAGACAAGTCGTCTGGTTTGTTGTGAGAGAAAAATACTGTTCGGACGGTTGATAAGACTAGGCCAATAGGGTGCTTGTGTTTTTTTCAGGTTGCTGCCGGCTTTGTAGAATAATTTGGTGATTTCTATCATCCCTTCAATTATTCATAACATACTTGTTAAAAAGCTCTGTTTTTTTTATTCGGCCACCTAATTTTCACAAAAGCTATGCAACGTCATATTCTACTTAATCTTTATGAATGCGACGTTCTTGATCATTAACTTTTGCAAAACTTTGGACGGACCGTCATATATTCTACTTATTTAGCTGCCCTCTAGTCGAAGAACATGTACATCCATCGAACTGCTAATGTATTTTGTAAATGCGTCGCCGTTGACTTTTGAGAGTACAGAGGAACAACAAATTAAAGTCGTTAGCTTTCCACAGGCGGTTGGTAATGGCGTAAGGCAGTTTCTTTGCTATTTGATCTTATCAACGAAGTTGCATTTCTTTTCGTTTTCGTATGCACGCCACCGCCATGCAATCGCAACATACATGCGGTAGTGGCATCCCTGTCCTCAAGGCTGACCAGCTGACGCTGCATCACGAACTCCTGCGACTTTTTGGTTATCCAAGCTCCAAAGGCAGTGTAGTTTCGGGCGTATGCCTTCTAAGCCTAACTAGGGCTCGGATCAAAAAAAGGTGAGATGACAGCGATACCAGCACAAGCTATAATAGTTATTACAAGAGAAAATGGTAAAAGAAAAGGCACAGAGGAAAGAAAGAGTTGTATGTAATAAAGATAATAAAAATATAGTACTTTTATTGGATAGATGGTAGCTTAAAAATTTTCCAGTATTACTGTATATCTGCATTGGCCGTGTCCTAACCTGAATACGTGATACTAGTTGAAGGGAGCTTTTCATCGTGGGCGAACACTACGGAATGGCATGTGCCAGCGTGGAGATCAGCATACCGTGGATGCCATTGGACAGACCACATCATCGTTTCCCAACCTGAGTGAACCGAAGAGGATGAGATGACATGATCCAAACTTTCACAAAGATTTCTGAAGCGGACGCAAAAGCAAGTAAAAACAACACGAAACAGCTTCAGAAATATCCCAGAAATAACACGAGACAGCTTTCACAGAGATTTCTGAAGCTGACACAGAAGCGATGGGTACCATCAGAATCCCAGAAATATTCAACAAGGGTACGCGCGGAGCTGATCATTTGATCAGTAGTATCCACAGGATGTATAATCTTTTTTTTTCTAACATGCCCAAGTTCAGGCCAGTGCTACTGGCTGATTAGGTTTTTTTTTTTAACAGAGATACTAGCTGAATTTATTGGGAATGAACTATCAGTGTCTACGTCCAGCAGAGCCCGGCTAAAGCTGTTTAAATCCGGAATTTCCATGATGCCATATTCAATTGATTTGGTCACACTTTGGCCATTTCACCTTGCATTTGCCTCCTGTTAGTTCCTGATCTCCTGCCCAGAAGAAATGCTGCAGCGCTTTCAGAACAATGAGCATGCAGGGTGGCACAAGCACAGCCGCGCGCCGAGAACGGTTTGTTCCTCTTTCTTTTCTTTTCCTTTTTTTTTTTTTTTTTTTTCCTCCGACGTCTCGCTGGCGCCGTCCCAGGCTCGCGCGGACGCTCCCTCGGCTGCCGTGCCTGCCACGGCGGCCTCGGGCTCGGCCACGCTAGCCTCGCCGATGGCCGCGCCCTCATGCATGGCCGCACCACCCGTGTACGCCGGCCGTGCTCGGCCCCGTCGCGCCCGCTGGGCAAGTTTCTCTGCATCTGAGGAAGGAGATGCGTCTGCCGTCTGCCATGCGATGCGAGCCCAAGGCGTCATCAGTGAGACAAACGACAAAGAGGAGCTTCCACTGATGGGCTGTTGTTGGGCCGCATTGGCTGGCTGTTGGGCTGGCTCAGGAGATCCATCGTGGAGCTCTTCCAAACAATTTTCTCAGAAATTGTTCCAAGTGGAGTTGCTCCAAGTCCAAGGTGAATCTAGTACAAGTTCAAAACAGGGTAGATCTGATACTTCAGATCTAGTTAGATTTCTAGATTTGGTGGAGCTCTCCCATCATAAATTCCTTTACATTTTTTAGCTTCTACTAGGAAATATGCCCGTGCGTTGCAACGGGTCATACCATTCGATGCGTAATCACTATTTTCTTGAATTCATCTTGGTATTGAACTCCACATTATACCAAAATACATATCTAACTTATATATAAGTAGGTGCAGAAGATACCATCGGACCATAGAAATGATCTTTATTACATGTAGCTTTAAATTAAAATTGGACTCCATGTCACGTACTTTCTCATTTTCAAATTCTCGGTTGTCCGAGTTTTTTTTCACCTAGGCGCTTCTGTGCCCTTTTGGCCCCATGCATTGGCGTTCTTGCGGTCTGCACATCGGCAGCCTCATCTTTTTTTTATGTTTGATCGATTTATTATTGACTGATTTATGGTCAACTTAGGTTGTATGTGTAAGGAATATTTGAGGTGATATGGAGTTAATATTCTATAGAAATTATGACTCGTTAATTATAGTCATGATTCCCGTTTGGTATTTTTACATTGCTTTCTTTCTATAGAAATTATGACTCGTTAATTTTATATATATATATATATATAATTATTATAGAGGTATAAATATATAAATACAGATTATTTTAAATACTTATATTCCTTTAATATAATTTTGTAGCACACAATAAGTGTTATGAATGAATTTTTTTGTGAACAAAATAGAAGACATAATAAATCTTGGATTGGTCGGTTGGTAAATATTTTTTTTAAGGGCAGGCTGGTAAACGTTGGGCCTTTGCCGTAGCCCACATATTTGTGCCAGTTTATTTCAATACGATTAATTACAGTCACACATCCATATTTCTAAAATCAATCGAAGAAGCACAGCTGCCGCCGCCCACGAACGCATCGCTACCACCTGCTTGCCGAGCCTTTTTTTTCGGCGTGCATGGAATTCCCTCAAGGTCCGTGAGCGAGCACTTGAGTCTGTTCCCGACTTCTTTCTACTTTTGCAAACTCATCATATAATCTATCTCTTTTATAAACCTATGTAGTCTACCTAGGCGCCGGTCAAAAAAAAAAAGAAAAAACGTCCTCAAGAAAAAGATATGAAAAAAAGAAGCATAATAAATCTACGTACCCTACCTGGGTGCAGGAAAAAAAATAGACCCTAGGCCAAAAAATATGGAAATAAAGAAACAGATGTAAGACAAAAAGGATATGGAAACAAAAGGGACTCTTTCATGTTCTTTCCGTTATGCATCTGTCTTCTCTTTCCGTGTAATTTCCATGAGAATTCTATTCGGAATACAATTTGTAGCTATTCAGGTTAGCTTAAAAATATGTGTATATATATAGAGTTAGTTAGGGAGATGTGGACGAAAAAAAAAATGGATGGACGAAAAAAGATGGGCTGAAATTTTGCCTCTTTTTATTATTAGGTAGAGATATGCATTTCAATAGATATAAATAAATAAAGGCAAGCAAGAGTGAACATATTTTTAGCACGTAACATCATGAAGTTACCAAACGGTGATAAACTACATCAATCAGATCCGATCAGATGAACTACATACTGTCAACTTGTGTACGGAGTCCATGCTCAATTGGTCACTGGTTTGGGAGCTCTAGCTCGATCAATCTCGGCAAAAGAACCATTGTTTCAGTTCAAATGTTCAGGCGTCGGAGGCATCCGGAGCTGGCACAACTGCCTTGGTGGGCATGGCTTGCCGTCCACGCCGCCGCGCACATGCGGCAATCCGCCGCCAATCGCCTCTTGCACTCGTCGGCGTCGTGCCGCTCGTCGAGGTAGTGCTGGTACGCATAGGAGAGGAAACCCCACACCGCCATGAGCATCGCGAGCACCTTGACGCCCGTCATCCTGTCCCCGAACATGGCCACCGCGAGCACGGGCACCAGCGGCAGCGCCAGCGTGCCCGTCACGTTCGCGAACAGCGACGACACCCTCGCCACCAGCCGCACCGCGCCCAGCGTCGCCGCCTGCCATCCCACCGCGATGCCCACCAAGGTCGCCGCGTACGCCGCCCGCCCATGCTTGAACGCCGCCGCCTCGCCCGGGATCGTCCTCCACTCCCCCGACGCGAGCAGCGCCGCCGCCGACACCGCCGAGGCCACCACGTGCGTGTGGAGCTGCATCGTCAGAACCCACCGCAGCGTCCGCGTCCTGATCACCTTGTCGAAGGTGACCTCGAAGAGGGACAGGATGAGCGCGTAGACGGCGGACGCGGACAGGGTCATGAAGAAGCCGAGCGCGCGCCGGCCGCCGCGCGCCACGTTGCTGATGCTGCCGGAGGCGGAGGTCCCGTCGTCGTCGCCGCCGCCGACGCCGAGTAGCGCCGCGGAGAAGGTGAGCACGACGACGGAGTTGAGGATGAGCGCCGTGAAGCGCTGCGCGTTGATGAGGCGCGAGGTGACGGCGTTGAAGGCGAGCTGCGTCGCGGCCACGAGCGAGAAGGTGGACACGGGCAGGTACAGCATGGCGTACGAGTACATGAGGTTGTCGCAGCCGATGATAAGCCCGAGGCCGACGCAGATGGCCGTCATCTTGGACTTGGACGCCGCAGGCCGGTGGTGCTCCCCGCCGGTAGTAGTGGCAGTGGCAGCCCGCCGCGGCGTGAGGATGAGGAGCGGGATGAGCAGCAGCGGCGAGCCGGCCGACTGCGCGAGCGTGGCCATCCACGTGCTGTTGCCGCCGGAGTTGTAGTAGAGGCGGCCGAGGAGGGGCGCCATGGCCTCTCCACAGAGCAGCATCAGCATGTCCGCTAGCACGAGCACCCACCATCGTACGCCTCGTCGTCTATTCGCACCACGCGTGGGCGGCGTGGAGGATTCGTCATGTTCCGGAAAACCTTCATCGTCGAACAAATTGCGTACAATGTCAGTCATTATGCATCCATGCATGGCTTTGCTCCCCCTCAACCAATAATGGCATAGATAGTATATACCGGAGGAAGAAGATAGGATAGGAGGATCCATGCATCAAGTGTGCAGCTAAAGCTAAACAGACAAGACAACCAGGGCCGTGCGTGAGGTGAGTACAACATGCCTCGGATCTGAAGTTGGATTTCTTCAGCTTGTGCCATGCCAGCCGAACACTCTGATGAGTGATGAATGCTTCTGGCTCAACTATTCTCTAGCTGTTATTGTCATTTAGTCCTCCTTAGCATCCTCTATATATATACTTCCCCGACTATCATATATAATTTGCCTATGTTAAGTTAAATAATAGTAATTGTTTGTAATGTTGATTAACTAATTTTAAGTCAACTTTAATTTCAACCATTAAGTAACTCACGGAATAAGTCAACTCAAATTTCAGCCATTAAATAACTCTTGGAAGAACTATCTTGTTTACAAGGCTAGTCTCAGTGGTGATTTTTTTATAATAAACTGACATGACACAGTACAGACAAAAAGAGAGATGACAAAAGTTTATAAGGATGACATAAAAGTGAAATTTGTTGTCTGTCTACACTTTTTTAAATTTAACATGTGAGAGTTTGTAACATGAAACCCTCACCCAAGATCGACCTTAAGGCCAACTTTTCTCCCACAGTAAGAAAATGTGTTTGCGTGGACTTGTCAAAAAAATGTGTTTGCGTGTTTGTTCAATTGGGCGGGGGAGTGAGGGGTTGAGGAGGGCTAAGACCCCCTGTGACTACCGTATAAAGAAAAACCCTATGACTAAGTATATATGGTGGTGTACAATACAACACCTCTGGCAATTTTGCAAAGAGCCACATTTTAAATTTATTATGGCAAGTCAAATTATCTTATATTGAACTAAATTTATAAGAAAGGTTATTACCAAATTTATGGAAATATAGATTTTACTATAAAAATATTTCATAACAATGAATCTAAAAATACTTAATTGTCGTGATTCCGATGTTTTTTTTGGGTATAAACTCAATCAAACATAAGATCATTCGATCTAGGAGTTATGACAAAACTACAATGACATTCTTTACGAGGTTCCAAAACATGTTACTAGCTTGCTCTCCATCTATTAATTACAATGTTTATCTCAAAAAATGCAACTATAGCATAGTACTAAGTTGAAGCTGGGGCAATAATATATTCTCTTTTCTAAAAATCTGCTTTAAATTTGACTAAATTTATATGAAAAGGTTCAAATATTTATCATACCACATAAGTATAGTCATATTCATTAGTGAATATGTTTTGTAATATATTTATTTGAAGTAATAAGTGTTTATACACATTCTAATAAATTTGGTCTAAAACTATCCAACCCATGCCTATCTCACTAGACAAGTCGGGGTCTATTTCTTGGGGCGGGCTTGGATTGGGTTCAGGCCTAGGCAAGCCGTTTGTGCAGTTTATATTGTAGAATCGGTAACACTAGCGCCCGGACGTCCGCACGCGAAAGTACGTCCGACGCCGATGCTTTCCCGACCGCGTCCCTACTCCCTCCAATAAAAAAAAAGAACCCCGCCCACCCCCCCAAGGACCCTGCCCACCCCCGCCCCGTATGGAGGAGGAAGAGGAGAATCGGAACCGTCTTTGCTCTGCTCCCCCCGCAAGAAGGAACCTGCTATGCCCCCCTACGAGCACGGGGATCCGCCTCCCCCCGCCTTTAATCTCACCGGACCCTAGCACATCCGCGCGTCGCCAGCTCGCCCCCACATCCCGCCCCCCGAACAGCTGAAATATTGAATGGAGAAGCTGAAACACCCATGAACACACCGAACAGCTGTTGCAACGACATGTAACCATTCAGATTGAAGCATTGGATGGAGCAACAGAAACACCATGAATTATTACAACACACACTGAGCAGCTGTTGCAACAACACGCAACAACTAGCACAACATGCAGATTGAAGCATTTGATGAAACAACTGAAACACCATGAACATAGTACTGCAACAACACCGAACAACTGCTACAACACGCAACAACTATCACAACATGCAGATTGAAGCACTGGATGGAGCAGCTGAAACACCATGAACATAGTACTGCAACTACACCCAAACAGCTGCTGCAACATCACGTAACAACTACTGCAACATGCAGATTAAAGGAACTAAAACAACATCTCAAAAATTAGTACTGCAACAAGGACTGAAACCTACTGCAACATCCAGAGAAAATCATTGCAACATCGACGACTTCTGAACCCAAGATCTCACTAGCCTTTTGCAACATCACCCGAAAATGTACTGCAACTTCCAGAGAACACCATTGCAACACGCATGAGAGCTGAACCACAAGAAGCTCACCAAAACTCTATCCACCACCGTAGCCCTTAGATCCAGAGGGGAAGGAGAAGAAGCACGAGGAGGAGAGCTAGATCCAGAGGAGGAAGAGGGAGGAGAGATCAGATCCAAATACAAAGGAGGAAGGGGAGGCCTTAGATCTAGATCCCTCTGCGACCTACCTCGTCGTCGGAGCTGCGGCCGTCGTTCTCGTCTCCGGTGGGAGGGGCCGCCGGCAAAGGGGATGGCCGGTGCGGCCAGCCATCCCGCGCCCAACTTAGGCTCGGCCAGCGCATGGCGCCCCTCCTCACCTCCCTTGCATGGCGCCCCCTCACTCTCCTCCGAGCATGGCGCAGGAGCGCTGGCCTATGGGGCACGGAGTGGAGGGATGGACGGAGGAAGGAAGGGAGGGGCGGCCCGCTGGAAGCCGCTGCCCTCGCGGCATGGAGGTTGAGGAGGGAGGGAGGGCGCAGCAGCATGAGCAGAAGAGAGAATGGAGGGAGTGAGGAGAAGAAAAAGTGTGATAAGAGGAGAACGGGCGGAGAAGATGCAGATAAGACGAGGCGCCGTGGTCGGTCGAATCGTTTGGTGACGCGCGTCCGGAAACAGCCGAACGTCAGAGTTAGATCCTTTCCGTCGTAGAATAGCTAAAATAAATGTGTTTGTACTAGGCTCAGGTCAAGAAAAAATTTGCTAGGCAGCAAGATCTGTGTTCAGACCCTGTTCCCTAAGGCTTATGAGCGGACCAAATCTCATTGGACTCGGACCAAGCCAAGCTCAATTTGCTCGGCTCTACCACCATGTTGTCATATAATGTGTCAATGTAATGTTCGGACATAAAATTAAAAGAGTGTTTCCAACCAAAATTTTCAACTTCAATTTCTAAAATACGCTCATGCTTCTCATGTTGTGTATATCCGGACACAATTCGTTCTCAGACAACTAAGCACAACATATGACCATGGGAAGTCTGATTTCAAGACATGTCCAACGATGATAAGAAGTTTGCTTCTAAGACATATTGGAACACTGACATGATCATTAAATAAATCTCTAAAACATGGATCGTTCGGGTGACTATCAACAAGCAGTACATCCCATTTGCAACGCACGGCATATTTGCTTGTCCACATATAATTCCATATACTCCACTACACAGAGCAGACCATTGGTGGTGCCTGGATGTATATGCAGCTCCTCATGTGTACGCATGCATGGGGGTCGTTGGCTACAGATGTGCCCTAAAGGCCGTATACAGATCATCTGTATACATATATACATAGTTGACTTGACCTCGGGTGTCGAAAACACGGCTCGATCGATCCAGAACTGTGAGTCTGCGATCGTAACATGTGGCCAAAGGTACTCTTTTTTTTTTTTTTAGGAACATGTATTCATCTTAGTGCATTACACGTGATTTTTCCACTATTGGAATGGCAAAGAAAGGTTCATTACAAAGCCGTTCAAAACTCCTATTCATCTTCCTCGATCGTCTTATTGGCCATCCGTTTTCCGCCATCATTCACATCCCAATCGCCATTGGTCACCTGGATGCAAAACTCCACATGGTGGAGGCCGCAGAAGGACTTACGCCTATGCTGGATCATTAGTTCAGGAAAGTCTACGTGAGACCGAGTAAACGAACTCCCGATACGCAAAAAAGAATCCTTCGATTCCATCGCCGGCAAAAAGAGCAAAGTAGCATTTCACCAAAGAACATCTTTGACTTCACATGACAACAACATCATCACCTGAAAAGACAACGATGGTGACTTTTATCAATTTTGTCCAAGTCTTTGTAGACCCAACCTTTGAACGCCGGAGATAGATTTGCCATCGCTTAACGTAAGAGTGTGGAAGAAATTGTAAACAGTGGCGGAGCTCGCAGGCAATTCAAGGGGGGGCCAACAAGCAAGCCAGTACTATAGCCACGCTCCTAGCTCTCGGTTAACGGGGCCAGTGAACATGTTGCTGCGGAAACCCGGACCTAGATGGACTCGACTTGCGTTGTTCGGTAAAAAGAACCGATAACAACGATCTAGATTCTAGGGTTCCACCGGCATGCAGGTTTGTGTTTGATTCATGGAGGCTTCTACCCGGCACCCGGGAGGTTTAGCGCTACAGGACGAGTCGATTTAGCGTGTGGTCTCTGGCCAAAGGTATATTTCTCCTAATATGAAACTGCTCCGTTTAGTGGCTTTCTTCGTTCTCATGTTTTTTTCCACTATTGGAATGGCATTCGTCTCAGGTTCTTTTCATTTCTCTCGCCGCGTCACCACCTCATGTAGCCGCTTCGATCGTCTTATTGGCATTGTTTTCTTTATTCATTCACATGGCTGGCGCCATTGGTCTGGCTGGATGCAAGGGACATGCAAAATGCAGAAACACGACGCCTATGCTGGATCATTAGTTCAGGAAAGTCTACGTGAGACCGAGTAAACGAAGCGGATACGCAAAAAGAATCTGTAGCCTCTTAATTACAAGAGCTTCAGTAGCATATGAACTTCTAGGTTTGACTTAATTCACATGTCATTTTTGTCGACAGTGAGATTATTATATGATGACTTCTATCAATTTTATCTTGAGGATCTGCAGACCCAACCTTTGAACAGCTTATAGAGATAGACTTTGTGTGCTTATGTATGAGTGTGCATGCGTTGTAAACATCTGCATCAAATGTGTAATTAGAAAACATGGCTAGACAAAAAATGCAAGTGGGTGCATGCCTGGACGGATAATGACACATCAAGTTACAACATGCGTATGATACTGAACAGGACTACGGCCCATGTATGCATACCATTGTGCTCTCTTAATTGGTGCCATTTTATCTTGTTCTCACTCCTCGAGAAGTTAAATAAACTTTAATTTTAATCAAATATATAAAAATATTATTGTTTTGTCATACATAATTATTATCGTTAAATTGATCATTGAATCTATTTTTATAATAAACTTATTTGAAGATATAAATGTTTCTAATACTTTATATGAATCTAATAAAAATTGAGAAATTTTGACCCGTATATTTCCCAAAGCAACAAATGTAGAGACAGAGGGAAGTAACGGTCCAAGCCATTCCAAATTTAGATCCATCTGTTAGCCATGTGGGCGCCATGTATCATCGTCGAAATAGCATTTGGTTCGATTTCATGTGGTGAAATTTGTCCGTGTCAGTCGGCAGGCTGGCTTGGCTTGGCTCAAGTGGAGACGAGACGAGTCGGGGTCACGGAAGGTTGCTGAATTTGCTCAGCGAGATGACGTGGCGGCCCAGGTTCCTATTTCTTTTAATTGATTGAGAAAAAATTTTATAATGATGAAATGGCCCCGGTCGAGAGGTTCGTGCCACCTCTCCTTGCCGTCTGCCGTGACGTACTAGAGGATGAGCGGACGTCCCTCGCCGTGCTCCGGTGTCTTCTCAGCCTGCTTACGCTGGTTGCCGCCAAGTTCCCTCACTGCTTCCGTCCACAGTTTGTTGATATCATGTACCTGCTTCTTGGGTGGGCGTTTGTGCCGGACCTAGCTGATGCCGATCGCAGCATGATCATTGATGGTTTTCCGCAGTTTCAGTGGCATTGGCTTGGGAATTTGCAGTTCTCACTTGGATTACTGCCCAAGTTCTTGGCCGATATGGAGGGGCTTGTGCATGATCCCAACCTTGCAGCCAGCCATAATTCTGGGAGGCTCCGTCCTCTGTTTGCTTGTTTCTCTACTGTACTGCAGATAATGCATGGCTTCTGGTGTGGCTGAGCGAAATAACCTAAGGGAACTTGTAGCTGGGCCTCTGGAAGGTTTAGCTCCTCAGCTTTTAAGATATGCATCAGTGATAGCCTCTAACCTTGGCTGGTCTGAGAGGATGGAAGAAGCATTCAAATGCTTGGTCTTGCTTGCAGAGATTCTTCAGGAAAGGTTTGCTGAATTTTATGTCCATTTTGTGGATGTGTTGGCCCAGAGCTTGAAAGTTGCCTCCTCAGCATAGTTGGTGGCAGCACTTAAGACTAACCTGCAGGTTTTATCACTGCAAAAGTTGGGGCTACGTGCAGCTTCTGTTGGAGCTTTGCTTGACTTCAGTTCAATTTTATCTAAGTTACGCCTTCATCCTAACCACACCGTGGTTGCAAATTCAGCAGCTACTTACCTTTTTCGCTTACAGCATGGTTTGGGAGATGTAGTTGATCAAGCAATAGCATCATTGATGAATGAGTTGGAGCTGATAAAATCTCTGCTTGAGGAAGGGCAAGTAAGTTACCCTGATATCCAGTCTATCCTTAGAATCTAATGGTGAAAGGAAAAAAAAAATTCAAACTCAGGTGTACATTGTTGGGCACAGTATTCAGAGGATCAGTTGCTTTCCCTAATGAAATTTGATCTCAACATTCTCCTGGTGACGATTGCACTGGATACAAAAAAGAGAAATGAGAGAACAACTAACTTGTTATCATTCATATCAGAGAAGCTTGACCCATTTGGTTCCCCTTTCCATAATTTCATTGAGATGCAGTTTTAGATTTTCTCTACACTACACAAACTGAGCAATGTGGAACTCTCAAGCAATATGCCAACATCTGAACCATTCGAAAGAGGCTCTGGAGGCTGTAAAACGCAGCCGGTTGTGGCAGGAAAGAATATTTCTCGTGAATGTAAAAATAAGTTTGTGCACAAATATGGCAAATACATAGTTCAGGGCCTTAATGCATCATCATCCTTGACACTGAAATTAGAGACTCTAGATTGGATAGATTCATTTGAAAAATTGATCCATGGATTGGAGAGGGATGTGGACAAGTTCAGTTTCTCTTATGAGGTCATCTGGGATGCTACCCTTTTGAATGATATCCTTTTTGCTGTTTTAGATTGTGCATATGATAGGGAGCCTAAAGTAAGGTGCCATGTTGCAATAATCTTGGAGTTATTATTTCTGGGAAGGCTCATCAATCCCATGAATTTCTATGTTGTCACTCAGTTTCTGCTAGACAAGCTTAGTGATCCAGATAGTAATGTAAAGGATGCATTCTTAAGGTTATTTTCAATCACCTTGCCTATCACAACATATGCATTTGGCTTGTTTGCAGACAAGCATAATTATATTGTAAGTCTACATATTTATGTGCTTATGCACCGAGAAAGAAATTATCAAGGTTGTATTTGAATTTGATACGAGCTTAATATTTTATATTTATTATCAATAATTAACCTATATAAATAGATGTTGTAGTCATCATAAAAAATAAATTAGGGGTTGCACATGAAGGTAAAACATAAATACACAAATAACATTCCCATTCTCATTTTTTTTTTTAAATATAAACATTTTTTGTCATAGATGTTGCACTTATTTTTACTAGTAAATATAATAAAATTTGAGAAATTTTGACCCGTATATTTTCCCAGGAAGCAACAAATATAGAGACAGAGGGAAGTAACGGTCCAAGCCATTCCAAATTTAGATCCATCTGTTAGCCATGTGGGCGCCATGTATCATCGTCGAAATAGCATTTGGTTCGATTTCATGTGGTGAAATTTATCCGTCAGTCCTGATAAAATTTATCTGAGTTCGTAGAAAGAGGATTTGTATTTTCTGAATTTATTCAACAAGTAATGAACAATGCTATTCTTGCGGTTTTTTGACGATATATGCCGTAGCAAGACGCTCTAGTGACTTAAATTAATAAAAAACTTAAATTTTGGTGGTTCAGCCTCTAAGAATACTCATAGATATATGACGAAAACTTATAAGTACGTGAGCCTGTACGCGCGAGCTTGTTTGTGTTCCCAGCTGTGGCCAAGCAAAAACTTGAAACAGGGAAATCATGGCTTGGGCTAGCTGCCTCTTGGGTCCATACACCTTTGGGGCCTAAGGCCTGGTCAAAAGTACAAATGTCCACACCACCAAAAGGCCCATCCCATTCCCAAGTAAATTTGGCAGCAAAGGACGTGCCTGTAACCTACTTTTTTGTTTTTTTTTATATATATACTCACTCAAAGAGTGATTTCTAGAGTTATTCTAACTCGAATATTTTAAATTTATTTCAAAAGAACTCAAATATTTTAAAATTTAACCAAATTTCTAAAAAAAAAAAAGAAGAGTGTTATCAAATTAGTATCATTAAATTTATCATAAAATATATTTTCATAATATAAACATTTTATATTATAGATGTTGTTATTTTTTCTATAAAGTTAGTCAAAATTTAAAAATACTGACTGGAGATCCGCATTCTAAGAATCACTCCTTTTAGTTGACAACAGTAGTATAAACGCAAATATTAACAACATACACACACTCGTTTATAAATGTACGCATACCCAAACCCTACACGTATTAACTGCAAGCACACTAGGTACACTCACCTGATGAACACATGCACGCAAGGCCTAAACCCTATAATGTGACACACAGACACCTACCTTTTCTGTTAATAGGAATGTTAAATAAGTAAAAAAGACGAACACATGTGTCAAGTCGAGAACTTAAATTCAGATAAACAAGTTCCACATATAAACCCAAACCGATTATGCTAGACTCAATTTTTTCAATGACATATTATATCATATTATCACATCAACTGTTTTATAATAAGAGGTCCTTGGCTGGACCTAACTTCAAAAAAGTCCACTATTGTACCGGGATGGTAGTAACGCTTCTGGCGATCAGGCTCATAAGTCCGCTCGATGGTGGGCCACAAGGTATCAAGGACGTATCCACACGAATACCCGACCCAAACCCCGGTAGAAAAAATTATTGAGCCATCAAAATTGAGGCGCACATCGGCGACCCAAAATGTTGATGTCGCTGAAAAAAAAGAAGAAACTCAAATTTGGATCCCGGGTGGAGGCGGAGCTGACAAACCAACACCAAAAGAAGAGACGTCTTGTTGAAGAACAGAGCACTAGGACCAGTGGCTGTTGTATGGAGATGGATGTGAGCGACAAAGGTTGTAGATCGGGAAGATAATATCTCATGATGAAATAGATGGAAGCACTTATATAGCCATAGATCCATGTCAAGAAGAAGAATGACTAATCTTGTAGTTGAAAAATTCAGCAAATCAAATGACAACAATTATAGGCCAATCAAATTGGACTTAGATCCGGGCAACCATTAACTGCTATCTACTAGGTATGATAGAGGGATGAAAGGACTGCTGCTCTAGAACCCATAAGCCATGCACAACAACTGAATTTTTTAGCAGCAGTAGAGGATCTAGAAAAAGCAAAATTCAAGGACCGTCACCGGCCATGTGCTAGCATCACGCCACGACCTCGCGGACAGCAGATTCAAATTGTTGATGACAGCAGCAGATCAAGAGAAGAAGTTTGTGGACGACCGTCGACCGTGCGGCAACGACTGATGCCCACGTGTTTGGCTGGTTTTAAGAAGATTAGACCAACTGAAACGACGCGCATCAGGCGGCATGGACGGAAATATGATCAGGCTCACTGAGCTGCTCCTAGAGTTTGTTTGTCCTGCTTAGTCGGTATCCAAGCGATTACTGACCCATTTTTGTTTAGAAAAACAGTATCGGTCCACCATGCAAAACTAACGTTTTTTTTCCAACCTTCGTCTTCCTAAAAAAATATGCACGCTGCCATGTTCTTCCTCACGCGCGCATGACGGCTACCCATGAGAAGGTGTTGGCGGCGAGGTCTGGCATCCGCCACAGCGTTTGCCAGATTGGTAGCCATCTTGTGATGGTTGAGATACATGTATTTCTTTCCTTCTATGAAAGACTCGTTCCCAATTTTGTTAGTAGGATTGTACCAAAGGAAGCCCAATTTTGCTACCTTCAACTGACGGTCACTGGGTCACACGATTGAGACTTGTTGTGAACTTGTGATGGGATCTCGTTTGCTGAAAGGCCAACTGAAATTGACCCGAATATATGAATTAGGAGAAGTTTTAGCAGGAGAAGCTGGGTCAATTTGATAGAGACGGGGCCACCCACCCATGTTGCCTAGAATCTGGCACGCTGAACAGTTGTTAGTGTGCGTATTTATAGGAGTTCGTGCACCAATTCGAATGTGGAACGCGAAGACGAATTTTCTCCGTGAGAATATCTGAAATTCCTTTCCGCGTGGGCCCACTTGTCAGGGACCCTTCATTATTCTTGGGAAATAAGCCGAATCAGGGTCAATTAGTGGCAAATACCAAGGAACCCGAGGGCTAAACCGTGAAACAAGCTCAAGTACCCATCTGCACCTTCCCTTCCTCCTCTCTCCCGGATTCCCGGCGACCTCCCTCCCTTTTCCTTTCCCTCCCGGCCGCCCGCCCCCGCCTCCGTGATCGCAATTCGCACCTGCCCGCGCGGCCCCGACGACCCCTCATCCTCCCCACCCATGGCGCGGCGATCCGTCCCTCTCCTGCGCCGCCTCGTCTCCGCGCCGCAGCCCCTCCCCGGCCACGGCGGCGGCCTCGCGCGGCGCACGGTGACCTACATGCCCCGGCCCGGGGACGGCGCCCCGCGCGCCGTCACGCTCATCCCGGGCGACGGCATCGGCCCCCTCGTCACGGGCGCCGTGCGCCAGGTCATGGAGGCGATGCACGCGCCCGTCTACTTCGAGACCTACGACGTCCACGGCGACATGCCCACCGTCCCGCCCGCCGTCATCGAATCCATCCGCCGCAACAAGGTCTGCATCAAGGGCGGCCTCGCCACGCCCGTCGGCGGCGGGGTCTCCTCCCTCAACATGCAGCTGCGCAAGGAGCTCGACCTCTACGCCTCGCTCGTCCACTGCTCCAACCTCCCCGGACTGCCCACCAGGCACGAAGGTGTTGACATCGTCGTCATCAGGGAGAACACCGAGGGCGAGTACTCGGGGCTCGAGCACGAGGTCGTGCCCGGGGTCGTTGAGAGCCTCAAGGTACGACGGAGTGTCATTTGGGGGATCGGTTATGTGCGTTTCATGTTTACGATTTCCCAGATATATAATTTTAAATAAAATTCGTGGGCCACCTCTTAGTTCCGCATATTAAAATTGGTAGATTTTGGTGGTCATGGTTTCGACGTAAATGACAAAACATTTTTTATAATTTGCCACCATAATGAGTACTCCCATGATCTAATTGTAATGGGACTGATGTGGTTACCTTATTAGCTCAATCAGCACGACCTTGGTTTCATTTGAATTTGTGATCACCAAAATTTCTTTAGGAAAGACGGTTAGTTTCAACTTTTTATCAATAGCTTGTATCATTGTAACGACCACTTTATGTTTCGAAAGGTTGCAGCAGCAGCTATAGGACGTGTCGTGAGCTTGGTATCATGTTTGAATGTTTGAACAGTAGGGAGTTTGGTTATATTCACTGTGTTCACTTATTGATTCACATACATATATAAAATATATATATTATTGCCAACGCGTGAATAAACTCTGCAGGTACTGTCTTTACTCAATGATCTATATTTTTCATGTCTTGTCTTGTATTTCTTTCTTTGGGTTAAGCCATTTAAGCCATCTTCTCCTATGCTTTGTGTGTTGCCATGAGACTTTGCTCAAGAAACTGTTGTTGAAATAGAATCCACTCATTTAGTGTTTGTGATCCTGTTCAGTTCTTATCTGAACCTTTCTTCTATTATTACTCTTACTGAATGGATTTCCTAGGTGATCACAAAGTTTTGCTCTGAGAGGATTGCCAAATATGCGTTCGAGTATGCTTACCTTAACAACCGAAAGAAAGTCACTGCAGTGCACAAAGCAAACATTATGAAGCTCGCTGATGGTTTGTTCTTGGAGTCTTGCCGCGAGGTTGCTTCAAAGTATCCTGGTATTCAGTACAATGAAATGATTGTTGACAACTGCTCTATGCAACTTGTTTCAAAGCCAGAACAATTTGATGTCATGGTATGCATCTAAATTTCTGAGCATTTTTCTGTGTATGTATGCCATTTAATTTGGAACATCACATTTTTGTTCAAGCAAACATTGGATTACCTTTTTCCTGTTCTGCACTGAGTTCATTTTCATCTGCATTGTACAATTTTAAACTATCAAATGTTTGTTTGTATTGTTGAGAACCTGAATTGCATAGTAGTGGTTCCAATGCCAAATTATGCAACCATCGAATAGTTATTATTATAGGATTGTTTGATCTTGCTAGAAGAACAATTCCTGAACTTTACAAATTTAAGCATGTGTAATTTTTTTTGTAAATAGCAACCCATTGCTAATTTTTCTTTATTGACAAAATTGAGATCCTTTTTTTGGGGGTAAAACTATAAAACTCATGGTTTGTGGGAGTTTCATCCTTCAGAATGTCAGAAATTATGGGAATGCTCTGCTTGAGTACCGAGGTTGCCATGTGATAAATATAACGTTTCTCTGAGACATATCAAACCAAGATATATGTAGCTAATCGAAATTCCAATGTTGTAAATAAATGGAAATTGATATTCTTGAGAGTTTATAAGATTTGTGACTAGTTTACAGTACTTAAGTGATGCAAGCACATTATTGCCAAGCTAAGCTAGATGCAATGTAAAAAAGCATGTGTTTATTAAGCGTCTTTTCTATTTGTCATCTCATTTCTTTTAATTTTGTCAAATGCTTCCTTGCAAGTACGCCATGGATTAGGATTACCTGCAGGTTCAAACTTCCCTTTTTTTTTGTAGGTTACGCCTAATCTTTATGGCAATTTGGTGGCTAACACAGCTGCAGGTATTGTTGGAGGGACAGGCATCATGCCTGGAGGTAGGGGTTGCAGCTCATTCTTTATTATTTGTGGTTTCCCCCTTGTTACTAAAATGGTTCTGGTAGCGCTTCTTTTTTGTAATATGTTGCAGAAATAATATGTTGGGCATGAATTATCTCCCTCTGCCTACATTGTTACATATTTGTAAAACTTTGTGGCATATGGAGCACCTCTTCACGCTTTTCATTAATTTTGAGTTTGAATAAGTATGATGCTCAGCCTACTAATCCTTGGTATTGCATTATGTTCTAGGCAATGTGGGTCAGGACTATGCTGTCTTTGAGCAAGGTGCTTCTGCAGGAAATGTTGGAAACGAGAACATCGTGGAGCAGAAGAAAGCAAACCCTGTTGCTCTGCTTCTGTCATCCGCTATGATGTTGAGGCATTTGCAGTTCCCGTCATTTGCTGACCGACTGGAGACTGCGGTGAAGCGTGTCGTCGCAGAAGGCACGCACAGAACAAAGGATTTGGGCGGTACCAGCACCACCCAGGAAGTTACCGATGCTGTGATTGCCAGTCTGGATTAGATTCCTGGTGCACGCCTGAAAAAAAAAAAATCAATTCTTTGGGGTGACTAGTTGGCTAGTCTTGACTCCTGAGTGTTATTTGTCTTACATAGATTTAGATTGCTTCACATTTTCCAGAGGGATTACAAGGTATCCCTTGTTTCAGATTTTGTTTAGAAATAATATTGAGGAACCCACGATGATTGCTGTTCACGTGATACTTTGTACTTATCAAGGTGAAAGACCTTTGAGTTGCAAAAGCCGAAGGGAATGGATGTCAATCTCAAAATAACATGAATTGCTGTTCACGTGATGTTAATTGAGAGTTGCTTGGGCCCAATGGTTGCCACTACATTGAGGTCTCTTTGGACTATTCCCTGAGACACTGTTACGGACGTCGTGCTTTTACATTTGGGAAGATCTTGTGCCTGTTTTGTTGATTTGCAGCTGTGCGTCCGGTGATTAATGGACCCAGCCGTGAAAAGCTTTAATCTTATCAACATTTAGCATCAAATTTTCGATAATATGTTGCCTTCCCCTACTTCAATCTTATTTTTCTGTTTAGATATTGACATGTACGATATCGAAATCGAATCAAGAGTTGAGGTGGACAACGAAACCAGACACCAATATTCACACGCTAATGCATATGCTTTCTAAGTTATATTTTGCTTAGTTTAAACATAAATTATATATAATTCGCTTAGATACTGATGATATGTTCTCTATTCTCTTAATTAGACGTTCAAAGTGGATTAAACAATAACATCTATAAATAAAATGTGACTAAGTTCTACCTTGGCTTTCCGAATTTAAATATAATTTGTATGGTCTAAACTAGAATATTTCTCTTAAATGTCATATATAATTATCTTTTTATTAAAAATAAATCAAAGCATGTAGTTTTTTTTTAATAATACAAATTCTTATCTAGTTGTTTCAATGGTAGCTCTGCTTCAGGTGTTTCTTTTGCTCTAATAAGCTTTTCTTTTAATAATTGATATAATGTTCTTAGTTGTCTCTATTTGTCTACTTGCATAGTGTTTGTCTCGACCAGTGAGTAGAACTGTTTGTGAGCAATGGAGACCAGAAGATGAAGACCGGAAGCTGAAGACATTTTGAGCAGCAATACATTAGGTGAAAAGCATGTGTCCTTGATTATGTTGATGAACCCTAAGGATTTCCTAGTTTGTTCGATTATTCCATGTTACTTGAGTTCCATGAAAGGGTAGTAATACTTATCTAGTTTACTTTTTAATAATGATATATGGTGATGTTTATAAAATTTTTACCGGTGGATGCATTTGATAAATGGCCATTCAATTGATGATGATAACTAATAATGATTTTAAATGGAACATGGAGTGACCACCTAGGAAAACAGCGCAACCACAAGACTACATAGGCCATGGCCTTAGCTAAATAATTAGATTTCTTTGGTCTGTCAGTAGCCTACCGAAACAAAAGGCGAGACTGGTTTTCAGTCTACTAATGGCGGTTTACTTGTTTGGTTTTCATCATCATTGGACGGTTGACTCACCCATGAGGTGGAACTAAAGAGATGATGAGGGTATGAGGTGAAATCAACACACGGATAAAACTATCACTTTATGTCTGGTACTTGGCCAAACAAGATTAAGGTCTCCTTTAGAACCTTGAATTTTTTCCCCCTATGTTTCCTGTGTTTTTCCCTGTTAAGGTCCTGTTCAGAAACCGAAAGCACCATTCCAGGCCAGAACGTGTTCCACACTAGCACAAATTTGTGAAAGAATTGTTCGGCCGGGAAAGAATCCCAGGTAACCAAACGAGGCATAAATGAACTGATTCCTATGAAAGGGTCTCTAAATGAGATTTGAAATCCTGAAATGGCATTTTAGCAAGTGTGCATCATTTCATAGACAACCTAGCGAAACCCACAATGGCATTTGGACTAAGCTTACTTGCCATAAAAGCAAATTTGCAACCTTCTCTTCTTTGTGTTGTTTTGATTTTACTATATAACACATGTTTGGTACAGCTTGATGTTCTCAAAGCACACGTGTGCAATCGTCTAATATCAGGAACTAGGGGAAACTTTGGCTTGTGTAAAAGCAAGAAGTTCACGTGTTTAGTTTAGAAGCTGTACAAATATAGTGATGTAAGAAAAGGAACATGAACTACAGTGTACGGACTAAACAAAGATCTGGTTCCTAGTTGCAAAGATGCATACGATTCTAATTCAGTCACTAGAGTACGGCACTAACTAGCAAGGGACAACAGCACGACTCTGATTCGTACCGTGTAAAGATTTACAGAACATGAAATGTGCTGAAACAACAATTAGATAGGCACCGATCGCATCCGGTCTGAAATAACCTAACCCTGAAGATGGGATGTGCTTTCTTATGTTTTAGCGACCTGGCAATTGACTATATCAGGGTGTCCAGGACACGGCATTTGGAATGAAAATTTTGCTCTCCCAAAAGATGCCAAATTCTCAAGGTTGAACTAACCACGTGACTCCAAGACTTCTCTTTGCGCAGTCTGTATCAATGTATGTAAGAAAGTAGAAGCATCGCAGCATGAAGGGTTGGTGACAGAGGCATGTGCCAGGAAAGGGAGTTTCCTCAACGACCGGCCACTAAGTCCCTGCAAAGAGAGAGATGAACCACCAACATTTAACCAGAGATGGAGAAATACTTGGTTACAGCGAACAGCACATGGGTCAGCTTCATTATTTACCTCACACTGTTTTGCGGCTTCATAGAGTAGACTAGAGAGATGAAGCGCACCATGAGGTTCTGCAGCCTCGGGACAGTGCTTCTTCTCCTTCAGGGTCGAATAGTTCAGAATACATGGCACACTACTACTACCCTACAATTGGAGAATTTCAAGGTCAACACTAGTTGCAATAAATAAAATTGAAAAGCAAATTGCTACTATTGAGATCCAGAAAAAAAAGGATTTGCTCATAGTGCTGCATGGTCAAAGTGGTGGTAGGCTGATATTGACAGTAACACTGTATGAAAAGTGAAGTGCCATCATGGACATACCTGAGGATATGTAAGAATACCAACTCTTAAGAGTTCCTGTATGCATGACCTCAAGATCTCGTATCGTGCTTGAAGTGTAGGGGGTCCGACATATGCCTTAATGTCTGCCCTGTCAACAAAGGCAATATCTGCCCGGTAGACAGTAATTAGCATTAGCTAATTAAAGTCCTTATACAGAGTGCTCTCAGAAACAAACTGGAGATCAAATCATGAGTGCCCACAAAAAAAAATATATCTGACTAACCAATCCAAGAAAAAAAAAATTCTACAGAGCACACATGATTTGTATTTTGGTGGCAAGAAGATATTTATAATTTAGCAATTACATTATTTTAATAATAAAAGTAGCAAATTTGCTTCCATGGAAATGGATAGTTCATCAACCCTAACAAATATTATTATGTTTAATGGTGTGAGTGCAGAACTGCTTTCTCATAATAAAGGGATTCACTCAACCAATTAATAACGTGTCTAGCCCTATGATTAAAGAGTCAATGGCAGGAAATCTAATACCAATTGCTGTAGTGATATTTGATGTTGTCAAAATGATAACATTTGGCCAAGACTTCAGTTTGTCCATTTGTGTTAGCAGCGCATTCACAACCTAAAGTTGCACAAGGGAAGAATATAGTGTAAACATTAGTAAAAAGTAATACATGATCAGAAAATAAAAGGTAGGATGAAAACTTTACTCTAATGGAGTCTGAAGGTTCAGAGCCAGATATGGCAGCTTGCCTGGCAGCAGCAAGGCTTTCAACTTCATCTACAGCATATATACATATCATATATAAGATTGATTTTCAAATAAGCATGTTGCAAATCAAGTACTCTATTTTCTCAAGCCTTAATTAGCACTCTATAGGACTACTGCTTGTGTTATGTTTTCTCATGCTTCAACTAGGAGGCAATACTGAGATTAAGTGAAACTGTGATGGATTCAAGGTCCATGCACCTGTGCACATACAAGATGTGATCAGGGGGTGGACCCATATCTAATTCAGATCAAGGTACCAAACAAAGCAGACTCAATCAGGGTCACCTGTCATGACTCAAGAGTTAAGAACATACCTATCAGTACAAACACCAGGTTGCTTTCTTCCTCCACCATCTCCTGGATCTTCTGGAAAAGTTTGGCAACCTAAAGGACAGTGGGTAGAAAGTACATTGTCAAATGTAACTATGGGTGAATATGTAGGTCCAATTCACTACAAAAACTACAAAATGGCCCATAATAAGACAATATTTCCAGAATATATTTCGGATTTGTTGGTGAAAGTTCGTCATTCCATTAAAATTTCATCAAAAGAGAACGAGATAATACCATGGGTGTTTTATGTAGAAATACTGGTTTTCTTGTTTTGACAATCCATGATACAGAAAAGATAAAAGGGGTTCAGGGACCGTCAAATTAGGGAGCTCATGCAAAAAGGTGCAGCCATAAAAACAAGTTCAAGTGGACGCTAAATAGATTAAAAAAAATTGATCTCAGCATGTGCACATGTGATAATAGCTTAGCACAAAATGGCGTACCAGTTTTCCACTTTCAGAAAACCACTTGCTGAACAATGAATGAGCATTCACTTCAATCAATTGACACATAGAATACCTAGTAGATACAAGTGTCAGTTAAGAATAACACATCTGATAAAAAAAATATATTTCATTCAGCACGGACCTTGACTTGAAGCGAATAGAAAGTTTCTGGGCTAGTGCTTTACACAAGGAAGTTTTTCCTGTTCCAGGTGGACCATGCAAAAGTACAATCCTGTAATTTGTACAATACTGAAAGCATGAAGAATCATTTCATTCTATAGAGAACACAATCTTTTACATTGTTTTTTGTAAAATAAAATCGTTTTTCAAATGTTTATAAGTGCCCTAGATGCTTACCGGTTCCATGAAACTAGGCATGTGTCCACACCTCTTTCGGTAAAAAGCAAAGCACTGGCAGCATATCTCAGCAACCTCTGCTTGAGACCAACTTCATATAGTAAACTGCAAATACTAGTGAGATCATCTACAGAACAAAAATGGAGATTGAAGTGGTTAAGGATAAACAGTATTTACCTTTCCCACAAACCATCAAATTCTTTGGCAGGTAAGGCCCACTCATTAAAGCTAGAGAGTGTATCATCCTCGCTTGGTTCCTCACCAGGACCATCTTCACTTAGCTACAGCATAACCAAATGAATTTGAGGTTAATAAACTGGACAGCAGCTAGTATATTGAATGGATACAAAATATGGAACAATTTTTTTTTTTTTTTTTTCAGAACGAAACCATTCCTCATGATCAATATTAGGATGTAAAATGTCCCCAGAGAAAACAACTGTAGCTTGAAATCAAAACAGTAGCTAATATTCAGCAGTGGTGGAAGTATGTCCAGATAAAACAGCTATAGCATGTTATTGAGTGAAGAAGCAAGATAACCAACGTGATCACAGATCACATGAAATCATGTTGACAAATAAAAATGACCTCAGTTTTCGATAGAACTACAAGTGATTAGGCAGTCAACGTAAAACATTAATAGTCACATACCTGGAACACATGCACAACAGGCTTGACTTGCCAAAATAAGAGAACTTTGTGATTATCAACCCACTCATCTGCTTAAATGTTTAGCACACAGAAAGTCAAAATAAGGATGCCATGAGTAATAGAGCACAAGTAAGAATACTTCCCAGCCTAAGTGAATGACCATACCAGTGTCACATATTCGTATCCTTTTGACATTTTCAAGAAGAAAAGAGTTCTCAGCAGGAATTGGCACAGGGCCATCAACATAGCTTAAGCTTCGAGCTTCTAGCATCCTGATTGAGCGAGTACAAAATTATAAGAATGAGCACAAATAAATTTTAATGACTCATGTGAGAAGATGACAATCTAATAAAGCACTTAAGCTAGGATTAAAATGCAGAAAGTTAAATAAAGCACTTAAGCCATTTTAAAATGCAGAAAGTTTGTTCAGGGAACTATGTTAGGTCCATGGCTTTACATCTCCAATACACATGTTGATAAGAAAGAGACGAGCCTTTTGGCATTATGTTCTGAGCATACCAATACCAATGACAGGGTTTAGAGAAAGCTTGATTCACTAACCACTAATCAATCACAGAAGTCTTACTCCATAGTTTGGGCTCCGATTACTAATTTGTGAATGGCAATGGCAGGTGTGTGGATTACTGCCATACTACTCTGGGCTCTGGGATCTACTTCTGTGGCAAACTGGTGACTGGTGCCTGTGGTCTCCACTGCTCTCTGTTGCTGAACTGTTGACTGGTACGGTTGTACATTGATATTTGTTGGTTCTGTGTAGACTATGTTCAAACTATCTAGTTGATGTTTCTACTTACTATTAGCTATTTCTATCTGTAAGGTGATTGACTGTTTAGCATTTGGGTGCACTTGGCCGCTATTAGAAACTCCTGAAATCTCAGTCCTGATTTGCCACATTGTTTCAGCTAATTGCATTCCGACACTTCAGAAATACAAGTTACCTAAGCATGGCACAGTGCAAGATAAGGCCGTCAACACTTGATTCCACATTTTCAGAACCCCACCATCTCTAAACCAACTCACGGTCACTGCTCATACTACTCACCAAATCACAAAACAACGATAAGAGCATTTTCACTAGCTAGATCAAGCACAAACCTCTCGACTGCCACCTGGACGTCCTCGTGGCGAGCCGCGCTCGTGGCGTGCAACAGTACCTCAACTGCAGCAGGCACAAAATGAAAAACAGAAAACACACGAAATCAGTGTGTCAACACCACTCGAATTCGAAATTTCTAGGATGATGACCAACAAGGGCGTGGGGGCACCCACCTGTCACGAGGACCTTGTCGTCGACCGGGGACGGAGCAACCACGGCCGCAGCCGCAGCCGCCTGCTGCTGCGGCGGCGAGGAGGAGACAGCGGCGACAGGCGGCAGCATCTGGGCGGCTGCAGGTGCCAGCAATGGGGCAGTGGTGGCGGCACACGCGGCATCCGGAGGGGGTGGAGGCGCGGAGAAGGAGATCTCCATAGGGGCGCTCATGGTGAGCGGCCCAAGCTGCGCGCGCGAGATTTTTCTAGGGTTTTGGGGGAATTGGGGAATGGGGAACGGAGGAGTTGTGAACTGGGGAAATGGAGAAGATGATTTTGAGTGGATTTGGGGTTTCCCGCCCTTGAGAAATCGTGGAGCGAAGATGGGCTTGCGTGTGAAATAGCCAAATAGGGCTTGGGTCGGTGGCTTCCGTATGTAAAATTATTATTAGGCTAGTTTCAAGCCCGGCCGAAAGTCCTCCAGTCTAGCCTGGCCCAAGAAGCCCTACTACATTCGGTGACAACAAGCGGCTTACAGCAGATTCTAAAAAAAAAAATGCTAAAAAAAAAAAAAGATTTTTTAAAAAAAACGCCTTACAGCATCGCTAAGAGTCTACGTAAAAATAAATCAGTTTTTAAGCTAAAAAATAAATCAGTTTTAAAAAAAATCTTTGCTAAAAAAGTTAAAAAGAAAATCTAAAAAAAGTAAGCCGATTTTTTAATTGGATATCTAGTTTTTAGATTTAGTAATCTCTAAAATAAATCAGTTTTAAAAATAAATCAGTAGGATTTAGCAATATCTAAAATAAATATCCACTTAAAAATACCAGAGCATTGCAACACCCTATGCAACAATTAGCTCTTAACTATATTTAGCAGTCCACGCCATGCACTTGGTGCGGCATCTTGCGAGGATAGGTCAACAAGTCTAGCTTTTGCAGGAGCGCTAGGCATGTGGGAGTTGCGGACGGTGAGCAAGCACTGCTCGAAAAATATAGACATCGAGATACCTAGAATAGCATTAACGAAAAAAAACATGATACAAAAGTTGTTGGATGTGTTTTTTGCCCTCCACAGTAGAGGTTGTAATAGGATATGCTCTTATGTATGGCTACTAAAAATGTCTAATGTATGGATTTTAGTATTTATACTTTTATTAGATATTAGAAATCAGAGACAATTTATTGAGGCTGTGCCATTAGAAGCTGATACCGAGCTGAAAAAATCAAAATACAAAAAAATTAAACCTTAATTTTGCATAAACCCAATGTGAACATATGCACTTCATTCCCAACGTCAAATTTGTTTGTTACTAGTTTTATACGGTCTCATCTATAAAAGAAAAGTTTTGTACGGTCTCTCTTGCTTTCGCTTTTTAAGAGTCTCTCTTCACCAACCGGAAGTTGAAACTTTTTAATAATGGATGTATATTAATAATGGATAATTGAATGCAAAACTCTTGCGTAAATCAAAATAAAATATTTCCTTTGTCTAAAAAAAGTTAACTATTTACAATTTATCTCTATTTCGTGATCTTATAAAATACTTGATCTTATAATAGTAGACTGGCTAGGGAACATGATATATTTTTTTACAGATAGCTTAAAGTAAAAAAAAACATAGTATCCTAGCAAAGCAATAGAGATAAAGATATAGTTCAAAAAGAAGAAACGGAGAAAAATATATTAAAAGTGAGATTTTAGATAAAATTTTAATATTGTATAATCAAGTATTGCATGATAAGAGATGCGATGCTACCGATCGTATGAGCTAGTAGTACTACAAGAAGCCATGAGATACGTCGCCCCGAATGTTGCAGCTTCATTGCATTGACTAGCTAGGTGCCGAGCCGCTGATGCTCTCCGGCTCTTCTCGTGTCATAGTGTCATGGTCATGGCGTCCGCGTGTGATCGCGATATGTTGTTCGCCGCTGTCCGAGAGGAATATTACGGACTCTTGCGTGTCGTGGGCTCTGTGGTTCCAGCGGGACTCCGCGGACCTGTCGACGCCGTAATGCAGCAGATGCGTAATGCGTTTAGGAGTTATTAAGGACGCCGAAACCAAAAGCACCAAATAGTATCACTGTCAGCGATCGACCGTCTGGGCACGGCGTGCGTGACTGCGTGGGCAGCAAGAGGCGGTGGCAGATGAACAGTTGTTACAGAGCAAGACGGCGACGCGGGCACGGCGACCACGGACCAGGACTCCTACTAGGAGCTGCGGTTCGAGAGCTATCGACTGACCGGGCCCAGAAAGAGACTGCTCCGGAGTCCTCTTGTTTCTTACTCCGTAGATTTTTGTTGGCCTTTTCAATTAGCCAAAAAGAGAATATACATACAATGCATGTATGTAGCATGTTAATGGTCAAAATATATATAACTTCATAGCATGTTACATTTAGAAAGGCACACACACATAGACATGAGGGCATTGTGGAGAAGTAAAAAAGATGGTTGGAAAATTCCTTATACATCTTTAATATTAAAAAAAGACGATTGGAGTAGATATCTAGAAATGTTAGTGCACTGGGTAGTAAAAGAAGACAGTTCAAAGAATCTATTCTATCTTTTAATGTTAGATACAGATAGATGTATATATATTTATAGGTTGGGTAGTACGTAAAAATAAGATACTTTGAAGAATCCATTCTATCTAGGATAAATATAGATGTAAATATAGATATATAGATAGAAATGTATAGATATAGATTTAGATATTTTAAAAATAATTAATGTTTTTTAAAAACAGTTCTATCGTTAATGTCATATATAGATATAGATATAGATAAAAGTATACAAATACAAATATGTATATGTAAAGATATATAGAAATAGACATAGTTATTTGAAAATAACTTCTAGCTTTAGAAAAAAAAACTAATCTTTTCAGTTGAGCCATCATTTTAATGAAACAAGACATGTCAAAATCTATTCTATATATACAACTTTTTCTCTAGTCTAATACGATTATCGTTTATTCATTTTTAAGGGAAGAGAGTGTGTGACTAAATTTTAGTTCAGTGTCGTCAGGCCATAATGTTTTCATTACCACAAATGCACGGAAAGAATGAGGATCGTGAAAACCAAGCATCCGTACATAAAAAGAAACACAGCAGTAACATAATTTGCAGCTCCATCATGCAATAATCTTCTGCAAAAGAAACATCCAAAATACGTACCCATCGTTCCGATTTTTTCAAACCCTGTTGGAGTTGGACCCGGGCTTTGTCACTTTGCAAGGCCTCCGATCCGTACCCCGATTCCAAACCGGACAGATCACAGCCAGTACAGTACAAAAACATACGGCAAAGGCCGGCCTTTGAATCCAGCCACGAGCCGTACACACACAACATACAAACAAATTAAATTAAAGGAGACGAAGCTAAGTCATCGCTGTCCAAGACGACACACAAACATACAAACAAATTAAATTAAAGGAGACGAAGCTAAGTCATCGCTGTCCAAGACGACGACGACAATATCACACAGCCAGTCGGCAACGAATAAGAAATCTCAGCGCTGATCAACACGTCCCCAAGTAAAAACAAAGTAACAGGCAGCATCGGTCTGCACTCCCCCAGATTTAAATTCTGCTGCCAATTCCACTTGGCGTTTGAGCAAGCCTGCTAATACTACCACCCCGGCCCGCGTGTGACAGGGACTTGCCCCTTGATGGGATCTAGTCCAATAGAACCGAATCGATCAGTATGATTCGCCTAATGTGTGTGTGGCCTCTCGCCTATGGGTCTATATATAACAATAAATAAACTGAGAAGAGAGAACTCCTATGTGGATCATTGTTTATTGTTCAGAGCGTCGTCTTAAGACGACGAACGAAGCCGATCGATGATGCCAATTGTCCTGGCAAGGATAACAATCATTCCTGAACAGCAGTAGTAGTACATGATATGATATAGGATAGGGCAATAATGCACGCGGAGTAAACAACCATTCCATGTCCATGCCTTCTTTCAGCTTTTTATGAATAGCGGTTGACGGACGGCGAAGACTGCATTGTTAAGTAGGAATACGCTCGATGCATGCTCTCTCTCTCTCTCTCTCTCTCTCTCTCTCTCTCTCTCTCTCTCTCTATATATATATATATATATATATATATATATATATACCGGATACCGGATATATGTAAAGCTGATGATATTCCCGCGAAATTCTTATGTTTTTTTTTTCAAGTGACGAGCGAGGGAGACATGCTATTTTCTTTTCCCTTGATTGACTTTGCAGATGATCTATGCATATAAAAATTAAATGATCTTTGAGGGAGAGGATGAGCTATGATGGTATCAATTGGCTTTGGATTAACGCGTGCTATCTTATGATAGTAGCTTAAGTAATCCCTTCCTTGATGCCGACCGCGAGAGAGAGAGCCAGGTCAGAGCCAGGACGACATGATGGTCGACACCCCGTCCGGCATATTATTACAGCCAAAATGCTTCTATGCCTCGGCATAACCAGAGCACGAAACCGCAGCATCCAATCAAGCTAGCTAGTACAGTGCGTATACAATGCGACTTGCAATACGTCGTTAGCACAAGAACCGTCACACGAGTTAGTAGGTGGCGAACCGAGAAATAAAATAATAAATAATGGCTCGGAGTATTTGAGGGTGACAATAATGATCATCATATGATGTTTTGCTCCTCCTCCTCCATCCATGGCGCTCCATGTGGAGTTGATGGTGTACGTCATGCGGCTGGCACTTGCAGGAATTGTTGTTATCTCAGGCAGGTCTCAGCTCATTTGCAGTGGAAAAAAGAGAGAGTATTGCGTAGCCTCCGTGGATAAGTAGCGTAAGCACGTCGTCACACATTCACGGACGGATCGGAATCTGCCAGCAGTGCAAATATGCTTCTTCATGCGCCGTGCATCATGCACCCGCGCTTGATCGCCGGACGAAGTGCCGGAACCGTCCAGATCCATCCATCTCGCCTTTTTTTTTGGTGGTGCCCCGCATGGTGGTGGTGCTTGCTGATGTGCGTCCTGTGATCGGTGTGATAGGGGGGGTTTCGGGTGGCGTTCTCAAGTTAAAATCAATTTACTGCCTGATTTGGTATGTACTCCCTATGTCCCAGAGGATCGATATTCTGTGATTCAAACTTTATATGAAAAAAAAAGTTGTCAGATAAGCTAGGGAGTATTTGGATCCAATCAAATATTGTCACGCCACAGTTGCAGTGACGCCTTAAAAATTAGGGCTAATTGGACCAATGACATTATAATTCTTCCGTTTTTAAAGAACTTCATTGCTATTAAAAAACTATACCACTACAATTTGCAACTCTGCACATGTTTGAGATCCGGCATTATATATGTCTAGAGATGATCTG